>CM063713.1:13701776-13858976 GCA_032441835.1 Slavum lentiscoides
GGTTTGGTGGCGAAGTTGTCGGGTATAAACTGCATAAATAAAAGATTGTATAATGTTTGACTGATTTGGTTCGCGATGATGATGACACTATAGTTATGATTGATTTTGAATTTATAATGCTAAAGTACGGAAACCATTAAAAATATCTTTTTTTTAAAAGACCCCTAATAATGCCGATATAATTAGAAAATATGTGCCTGTTTATCAATTATTTAATACTATTTAAATATGATTGATTTCAGAATTGTTTAAAAGAATTTCTAATTTTAAATGACAATATATTAAATTTGAGCGCAAAATTCGTTTTGTTTTAACATATGAAATTAACGAAAACTTACTGAGTTCTAGTTGACTAGTACCTGATAACATATTTACAATAATTATAATTCCAAACGTGGAGTTATAAACGAAGATTTGACAATTTGGAAAATATATAAAAATAAGAGACTTGTTATTCTTTTACTATGATATACAACGTATAAAACATATGTGACATAAGTGCAGGTAACAACAAATAATAAATAACTGTTATAAATAAAAAAATTGGTTTGTTAACCCTCATAACAAATACAATCCGAATGTTTACAAGTATTATGATACATTGTTGGTTATATTTCACTTTAATAAAGTAAAAGCTATACCTATCTAATAAAATTTCCAACATTTATTTGATATTTTCATATTAAACACATGAATATTGGACATTTGTATTTATTTTGGTTTTATAATGGTAAACTACGTAAATCATTGAAAAATTTTCTTAAGAACCTCATAGGAACTTAACCTGAACACCTTTTAGAATACTTAATTTTGTTCAAAAATTGTACTTTTGTTTATAATAATGACATTTATTTTAGAAAATTATAAAAAATGTATATTTTAAAATTACTATATTTCATAATCATTTAAATGTAATAATTTGTTTAGTATTAAGATTAAAAGTGATAAAACTTACGGCTGAATAAAGCATTAACACCTTATAACATGATTATAAACCAATGAAAACCAATGCATATTTTGTAAAATTAATAGGACAGTAATTAATATAATTAATAATAGGACATTATTAATTCAATTATTTCGTAATTTATTTTTGTTTTGTTTTGTATAAATGTATAGACACTTCTATCTAATACAATTAATTATTCATTAAGTTTAAAATATTTAATTACAGCTTCAATTTCAAAGTCGTATTCAACTCCTTTTTTTTCTTAAAATACAAATGTTTTACAAAATATCTTAATATTTAAATTAAAATTCAATTATAATCGAAAATGTTTGAAAATTATATTAAAATATGCGTATTATAACCTCTAACAATATACAAAAATCAGAATTCAACAAAAATATCAATTAGGAGTCGAGAAAAATGCGAATAGCCGAACTTATTAAACACCCTGTTAAATACACACACATATGTTATATGTATATATATATAAATTATATACCATATTAATTATATTAAAGTGATGGTACACAATATACAATTTTTTTATTCCTTTATTTCACATTTGTATAAAATGTGAATTACAACAAATTTATTAAAATTGAAAATTTTGATTGATAGTTGTAAACTAGGTATAATAATTTACGTAATAATGTATTGTAAAATATTGTTATAAGCAGCAAAATTGTGATTATAGATTGGTTCATATTTTATAATGGTATTGGTATTAGAAAACTTTTAGGTTTGTTATTTTCTATGACAATTTACTAAATTTTAATATATTTATATTATATGTGTAAAATAATAATAAGCACATACTGATTAATGCGTTTGATAGGTCTAAAAAAATTAAAAGATTTAAAATTCCAAACGTAGAATTTAATACGAAGAATTTATATTTTTAAAACTTTTAAGAAAAATACAAGACAATATTCATTGATAATAACTGTAGGCTTAATATTAAAGAAAAATCAATCAAATAAATAAAACTTACCACTTCTTAAGCCTCTTAAAACTTAAAAATAAAAATAAAATATGTTTAAAATACCAAACATGCGATTAAGTCGAATAGTATAGGCAACTTCGGAATAATTGAAAAATTATATAAAACTTTATATTTTATAAGATAATCATTCATTTAGAAATAAAAAAACAACTTTTATAGCTTACAAAAAGTTTAGTAACTTTTATAAAAATGTAATTTGAGCATTTAATATTTTAAGACAATTTGTTTTATATTTTATACAATTTATTTCATATTTGAAATATAAGATAATAGGTTATTTTATATTTTATGACGACATTAGTCTTAGATAATATAAACAAAAATACCCATAGTTTTTGATAAAAATGATTAAATTTCAATATTATAATTATGTTAGTACTAAAATATATAATAAACACAAACTAACCATTCGCTTTTTCGTCAGCACCTCAAAAAGTATTAAATTTCAAAATTGCAGATTAATATGGAAATAATTGGGTTGGAAAATTAATGATGTTTGATATATAAGACTTAATATTATGTATGAAAAAATATGCAAGACATTTATTGGTTTTATTTCAATATCATTAGATTATAAGAATTGCAAACAATCTATATCATTTATTTAGTATTTAAATTTCGGGAACATGAAAATGTAATACATATGTTTTGATTATATGATTGACTATGTGAATCATAATTGTCAACATTATTTTTAAAAAGTCTTGGTAGAATGTTAATATAATTTGTGGAATTTTATTTATAGATTATTTGACATCAGTTTTAGATATTCGCAGGCCCGGCTCAAGGGGTGGGCAACATAGGCACACGCCTAGGGCGGCATTTCAAGATTTGGTATTATACATGATTTTTATAAAAATTATTTACATATAATATCGTGTAATAAAAAGCACGAATCTAAAAATGATTATATGTGAAGGGGAGGCAAATTTTAATTTCGCCTAGGTGTGTTTAAACGCTCGAGACGGGCCTGGATATTCGTAATTGAATTTGTAATTATTTATAAATATATGTACTTATATCAAATTAGAATGCAATTATTTTGTAAGTATTAGAGTATAAAATTAATATAAACTAACCGAAATCTGGTCCTTCTAGACCTTAAAGAATAATGAAAATATATTAAATTCCAAACATGCAGTTTAATATGGAGTATTAGAAATATCTTTATAAACCGTCAAATAGTTTTAAAAGACCTCGGAGAATGTCAATAAAATTAGTGAAATTTGAATTGCAGATAATTTCATATATTGAAATGATAAAAATTGTAGGTATTGTATATAGAATTTGTAATTTTTGAAAACAAAATATAAAATGTTGTTAGTTATGTAATGCTTAATAAATAGAAACTTACGTTCTTTGAACTCATCTACACCTAACAAAATAAAACAATATTTATAATTCCAAATTGTTCGTATGTATAAAATCATTAATTGACTATTAACGAAGTTAAAAGAATATAAGATTTAATAATGTGTAAAAATATATGTATGAAACAATAGTGCAGTCATCATCATAAATTATAAATAACAATTTTATAATATTTTAATAACTTTTATATAAAATATAATTTAAAAATTTTGCATTTTTTTTTTTTTTATTAATTTCAATCCATTGAATTTAGACTAAAGGAATAGCATACAATTTATAATAAAATAATATTAAATACAAAACCAAAAATAGAATATAGAAACTATAAATCAATACTCGTAAGTAATAAATTTGTGTATAATGTGTGTGTGTGTGTGTGTGTGTGTGTGTGTGTGTGTGTGTGTGTGTGTGTGTGTACGTATAATTAATATACATAAAAATAAAGAGGTTTATGAAAATAAAGAAATATATATAATTTATTTGTATTAAGTTGGTTTATTTACTATTGATTTAGGCAAAAAGTCATCATCAGATATTAATCAAAAAGAAAATATTATATAATAAAGTTTTTCTTTTTGATCAATACCCGATGATTTTTGTCGAAATCGGTAATAAATAAACAAACTTAATTTAAAGAAACTTTTATTTCTTTATTTTTCATAATACTATGGGTCTTGATCAATATATATTCTGTTCGTATACAATACACAATTTATAAAATCGATACATGATACATCATTTGTTTGACATTTGAATTTCGAGAATATGAACATTTAGATTTAATTTTATGATTACAAACTATGTTAATTATTATCAATAATATTTGATGTGAAATCGAAAATATGGTTAAAATTGTATTTGTAAATGATTTAATATTTATTAATCGAATTAATAGAATGTCGAATTTTATATAACAAATAACAAAAAGTATATCAAATATTAAATTTTAAAGACTTACGGGTTTTTATGTTATTTAAATCTTTAAAAATAATATAAAAAAGTAATTTAGTAAACGAGCAATTCAATACAATTTGGAATAAACTGAAAAAAATATATAAAAGACTTAGTATTGATTTATCATACTATATATATATATATATATGTAATATCTTTATGATACCTATCAGGGGCGTCCTCGGGGGGGGGGGCGAATAGGGCAATCGCTCCCCTTGGCCTTTTTTTTTACTTAAAATTTTTGTAATTTATATAGTAAAATTATATATAGGTATAAATTATTTAATATTATATGTTGACGCTTATTTTAGATATTATTATCAATAAAATTTATAGTTTTGATAATAATATATCAAATTTCAATGTTATAATTTCGTAAGTATTAGAATACTACAAACATAATTATGAATATAAACTTACATGTTTTTGATTCATCCTCATCTTTAAACATAATTAAAGTATATTGAATTCTATATGCACAGTTTAATATGAAGATATGACAATAAACATGACAGGGTTAACTACATAAATACACTAACAGTTAACTACACTAAATAACAAATACTTTTCATAACTTTTATATTAATATATACATAATTAGAAAAGTTAAAATTCCATTTCACTGTGCATAGATTAAAACAACGGCGAACGATTTATAACAATTATTTGACATATGGGTTTCGAAAACATAAACATATTAGTACTTATTTTGGTTTTACAAGTATCATTTATTATTTAAATCATTTCAATTATTACTTAAATCATTGCAATTATTATTTAAAATTAAAGACGGAATGTATCAATACAGTAGATAACATTGTTCTAATCAGTGCTCGAATTGGAAAAATTAAAGAAAGGGACACCAATACTTTAAAAAATTAGCGTCCTTTACAATGATAAGACTCAACCTGACCCGTGAGGGCTTCGCGCCCACACAACCCCCAACCATTCATTTTCGTCAAATTATTACAATATAATAATATATACCAACAGTTTCGTTACAATGAATATTTTTTTAAAACTCATCATTTATTTGTATAAAAGATTAATAATTACGTAAAATGATATCTACCTAATTCGGTACCTAATTATTTTTAAATAATTTTCCACAACTCTTGGTTACATCTCACGTCTCACTCACAAACTGTCATAGGTTGACATACCATAAATTACCTATATTATAAATTATAATAATGATAAATAGATTATAGATAAGATTTTGTTCTTATTATAAATTATCAAAAATGTTTATATAGTAAAATTATATATAGGTATAAATTATTTAATATTATATGTTGACGCTTATTTTAGATATTATTATCAATAAAATTTATAGTTTTGATAATAATATATCAAATTTCAATGTTATAATTTCGTAAGTATTAGAATACTACAAACATAATTATGAATATAAACTTACATGTTTTTGATTCATCCTCATCTTTAAACATAATTAAAGTATATTGAATTCTATATGCACAGTTTAATATGAAGATATGACAATAAACATGACAGGGTTAACTACATAAATACACTAACAGTTAACTACACTAAATAACAAATACTTTTCATAACTTTTATATTAATATATACATAATTAGAAAAGTTAAAATTCCATTTCACTGTGCATAGATTAAAACAACGGCGAACGATTTATAACAATTATTTGACATATGGGTTTCGAAAACATAAACATATTAGTACTTATTTTGGTTTTACAAGTATCATTTATTATTTAAATCATTTCAATTATTACTTAAATCATTGCAATTATTATTTAAAATTAAAGACGGAATGTATCAATACAGTAGATAACATTGTTCTAATCAGTGCTCGAATTGGAAAAATTAAAGAAAGGGGACACCAATACTTTAAAAAAATTAGCGTCCTTTACAATGATAAGACTCAACCTGACCCGTGAGGGGCTTCGCGCCCCACACAACCCCCCAACCATTCATTTTCGTCAAATTATTACAATATAATAATATATACCAACAGTTTCGTTACAATGAATATTTTTTTTAAAACTCATCATTTATTTGTATAAAAGATTAATAATTACGTAAAAATGATATCTACCTAATTCGGTACCTAATTATTTTTAAATAATTTTCCACAACTCTTGGTTACATCTCACGTCTCACTCACAAACTGTCATAGGTTGACATACCATAAATTACCTATATTATAAATTATAATAATGATAAATAGATTATAGATAAGATTTTTGTTCTTATTATAAATTATCAAAAAATAATCCTTTTAATGGTTTTTTAATATCCTATTCAATGCAACTTAACAAAATAAAAACTTCAGTATTATTTTAACAAGGTTACACATTCCGTCCACCCTGTTCTATAAGAATAAATTGAAGCAGTGCTCTCAAAATATTAAAAATTTGAAGAAGAGCTCCGTCTCCCTGTGCAACCCCCCAATTCGAGCACTGGTTCTAATTATTATAGGTTATTTAATACTTTATAACGACATTGGTTTTAGTAATCATGAAAAGAATTTTTATTTTTGATAACAATTAACAATATATTAAACTCCAATATTAATAAATATGTTATTAATTATATATAAATGATTAAAAACTTACTTATATTATTGCAAGCTTAATAATAAATTAAAATTTATAAAATTACAAACATGTATTTTTATAGACTGAATTGGAAATAATTCTCCTAATTATCTCTATGATAACTTTATTATCGTTCTTATAATTCTTATTATTACCGCCATCTGTTACACTACACACTAATATTATTTTGTTTTTCTTAATTGTTTTCAATTTTATTTGTGTTACTTTATATTTTCAATTTACTGTTTGTTGTTATGTTTCTATCATACTTATAGGGCTAACATCCGTTTAATAAATAAATAAATAATTAAATAAAATAGATTTATTAATATTATAATAATATTAATTAATTTAATAATATTATAATATCATTGGTTATATTTATTTTAAATAAAAATTTGTAATCGAATTTGAGCGTTATAATTTTGCTATTATTAATATATAAATACCTAACTAAATAAAACTTACCGTTTTGCATATCGAGAAATATCTGACCTTAATAATAATAACATTGTTTAATCATATATTCGGTTAGTATAAGAAATAATTTTTATAACTTAACAAATAACTAATGGATTTTGAAATATATATTAATCATAAATATAATGAATAAAATAAATCATCGTCAAATAATTTTTTAATTCCCGGAGAATCAGGCTTAATACAGTTGATCAGTTTGGAATTATAAAGTATTAAATACTTTATAATATCATTAGTTTTAGATATTTTAACGTAATTTCTAATTTGTATAACACTATATTGAATTTGAATATAACTATATTTTAATTAGTAGGATATACGACGAAAAAGAACTTACTATCTTCATAGTCAGGCAATGCTTAAAAAATAATTTTAAAATTCCAATAAATATAAATAGATCATTTAAAATATTAAGGTAATTTACTGACTTCATTAAACTTTAATATGAAAAAACAATGGCATACATTTTATAAAAAAATTTCATTTCGGAAACAGTGACATTTAGATTTATTTTGATATAAGTGCTAAATTATACCAAAATTATTGTTCTATAATATTATATAACATACCCTCTGACGCTCCTTAAGGAGGCCATCTTAGTTCCTTTCTCTTCATTCTCTTCATCAACTCTTTAAAAACCTATCTTCTTAGTTTAAAAGTTCTTTTATTTGCCAATGACATCAAAATATATTCTAAAATTCGCTCCCCTGCTGACTGATCTCTCTTACAATCCGATCTTGATTCCTTCTGTAAGTTGGTCTCACCCGTTGGACTTTCTCTCAACCTTAAAATATGTTATGTTATGACATTCAGTAGGTGTCATTCAAATCTCTCCCATTCCTACTCCCTTAATGGCAATTTACTTGAACGTGTATACAACGTCGAAGACCTTGGATTTCATTTTATCCAATCCTTTCTTTTGACCATCATATCAATTTAACTGTTGGTAGGACTCTGAAAGTCTTGGGTTTTATTAAGCGTAGTACTTCACATCCAGCTCTTGTCTTCGCTTCCTATACTTTGCTTTAGTCCGCTCTATTCTAGAGTATGGAATCCAATCTTTTCCTGTGATACTCTCCGATTAAAGTGAGTACAAAACCACTTCTTATCCTACACTGCTTTTATCCTGAAAATCCGTTATCATCCCCACGATCTACGTGAACATTCTCGTTTCGGGGACCAAGAAAATATGTCTAACACTGCAGATTATTTAATATATTATAATAGTTTTATTTTATATTTTTAAAATTATTTTTATTTTTAATTAAAAATATAAAGATCTTCAATGTATAATTTTTTTTTAATATTATGATATTAAAAAGATGAAATCTTACTTGCTACTCTATTTTTCACATCTTAAAAATTAATAAATATATCAAAAATATTAAACATGAAAATAAATACGGAGCTATGTAGATTTGAAAAATTAAAAAAAAAAAGTAGAAAATTTAACACTGTGTAATCATAAATATGTGAGACAAACGTATACAGTTAACTTAACAAATAATAAAGAAATTACGAAATAAATATAATAAGAACTTTTTAAAAGTTAGTATAATTTATTAGTTTTATTTCGACACAGGCGTTTATTGTGGGGGCTTGAGTCCATCCAAAAGATTTTTCAAGCGCTCCTCTACAGAAAGTTTTAATCTATGCATAACAGTATTAATATTGCTTAATTTTGATAATAATTGAAAATATAAAGCCTTCCCGTCTCACACATAAACAAATATCCACCAATATGTATTTCACATTAATTTTAATTAAATATGGCATACAATTTATAACATTTACTTTACATTTTCGTTTCGAAAAGGTAAACCTTTAGATTTGTTTTGATATTATAATGTTGAATTTCGAAAGTTATTGTTAATATATGAAAATATGTCCACGTAATGAGTACAATTATTATTAAGTATAGAGGTTTAATATGTTGTAATGGTGACATGGTGTTCGGAACGCGAACAGCGCTTGAGTGTTCGATTAGATTCGAAACATTCGAGATCACTCCGCCGACATATATTGTCATTCACGTGGTTTTGTTTTGTTATACACACAGTGCTGTGAACATCCTGTCTCGCGCTCACGGAGAGACCCGTTTATCACGAGCTCGAGAACACGTGTATCTTCTGCGGATTCTGTTCGACACCTTCAGTGGTCCTATCGAAAACGTTACCGCCGAGTACCGTAGTACATGGTGTTTACACGGTATACTAGTACGCAATATTGTTACTTTTATTGTTATTAATGCAACTGACGTACTGTACCAAAACAAGTACTTACATCTCAATTAATTTTAGTTGTAGATTGTCATAGATATGAAGTTACATATCGCTTAATTTGGTGTACGTGCCTTTGCGCAAAACTTCTAACTATTTTGTATTTCATCCGTTATCAAGCATGTTTACTTTTTCATTACGTATGTTTTTTTGGTCTCATAATTAAATTATTCTCGTGAACCTTTGGTCGTTTTAAATTAAATTCACTCTCGTCACCGTCAATCTTCACCCTTTTCGCTTGACTGTGAACACCCGTGGTGCAAGTCAATGGGGCTACCTGGTTCGTCCAGAGCCATTTCGAGGCGACACATGGTTTTAGACATTTTGAATTTTTATTAAAATATAACAAATATAAATGTGATAGTTTTGTTATTATAAGGTTATAATGTGAAAATATACTAACCGGTCTTTAATGAATCCAGTCCTTCACAAAAAAAAAAAAAAAAATCCGGTTATAAGATTATATACGGTATAAGGTTCTTTATGTTTTATAACAATTATAATTAGAAAATTTTTAGCGTTAGGATAGTTTAATGGTTTTATTTCATTTTAGTTTTAATTAAAGCTGCTGTATACAATTTATTTACTTAACGTTTTTAAATAGAAAATCTGAACATTTAGATTTATTTTGATATTATAATGTAAAACTACGAAAATTATTGCTTGCTTAAATACACTGCAATAATGAAAAAAATAAATAAATTTTCTTTTCTTTTAAAGACCTTAAAGAATGTCGCTAAAATTACCGGTATAATTTTATTTATAAATTATTTAATATTTTTAATGACATTGGATTCATATGTATTTTTAATGTAATTTATAATTTTGCATAACAATATATCAGATGTAAAATGAATAAAAACTTACTGGTTTTTAATGTTTGAACTTAAAACACGATAAAAAAATTATTTAAAATTCCAAATGTGCAGTTTAATACGAAGGGTAGAAAATTTGGAAAATTAGGAAAAAAACGTATGACTAGATATTGTCCATTTATAAATTATATTATGTCCGTGAATTTGGCAATCTGACGTTTTCTGTTCAATTTACGAAGATATAAAAAAAATGATTTCGAGTATGTCAAATTCACGTTGCATACCGACTTTAATAATTTTAATAAAAATAAGAAGTTAATAATTTTGATAGTATTGGGATATAAAATTGATATATACTTACGATTATCGTAATAACTTGCATCTTAATAAAATAAAATAAATATTTTATATCATTCTCAAATGCAATTTCTATAAAGGATTGACAATTGGGAATATTTAAAATAACTGTTTTGTGGAATATATATATATAAATATATATATATGAGACAAGAGTGCAATTGAAATAATAAATATCAATAAACTATTACAACTTTTTATGACTTAAAAATAACTTCAATGACTTTTATATAACATTTGTTTTGGAAATTTAAAATGTCTACGGAATTTATTAGTTTTCCAATTTATTATATTTATTAAACATTATTATTCCGAAAATTGGTTTTAGATATCGTTAGAACAATAATGTAATTTTTAATAACCATATGGTATATAATATTTCAATGTATTAATTTACTAGGAGCAGTATCAGGAAATTAGAATATAAAATATATTAGACTTACATATTGGATTATTTGCATTATTATTCGCACCTTAGTAGAGAATAAAAATATTATTAAACCGTCAAATGCGTATTCGCAATTTTTGATAACGCCTTTTAGTGTTGAATAATCTTGTTAATATTAGAGTGAAAAGTGAATAACAACTTACGTCTTCGACGTTCATTTATACCTTGAAAGTAATTAAAATATATGAAGTGTCACTTGTTATGTTTAGTATAGGAAGATTTAATATTCTTTAATAATTAATGCTATTTAATAAAACAAGACGGCAGCTTTTATAACAAATAACATTTATACCATAAATCTAAGGTTATTTATCTATATATATATATATATATATATATATTTGTTATATCAAATATAATTTTGAGTGCTTTAAAAATGTCGAAAGCTTTTTGGTTTCATTTCATTATATTTAGATTAATACCATAGCACATACAATTTAAAACGTATAATTGACAGTTGAAGTAACGTATGATTTATGGTGTATAAAAAGTTTAGATCTTAAAATCAAAAATTACCCTTTTTATGACTTAAATAGCACAATATCTGAAATTGTCTATGAATAGTCCAAAATGGGAAGAATAGTTTTTAAAAAAATGTTTCTTGTGCCTAGTGGAATTTCACATATTCGGTGTAAATTGTAAAACTCTAGGATCACTATTTTCGAAATAACGGAGACAATAATAAGAACTGACAAAATCGCGTTTTTGCTGTTTTTAATAAAATATTTCGGGAGTCATTTGGGCTCCATTTAAAAACTGTAGAGGAAATCGAAAATGAACTTCTTAAATGATTACCAAAAATAAAATTTGTAATTTTTTCTAAGAGAAAATGGATAACAATGTAATAATTGAAGCACTCCTACTGGTCGAAAAGTTGTACACAGAAAAAAATAAAGTAAACATCATTGTAAAACCAATGGCTTCCTCGCTTCGTTCAGGGTCTAAATTATAAGACCTAATATTGTTTCATAACAAATATATGAGAAAATATGTCAGTTAATTTTATGAATAATAAATAATTTTATACCTTAGAAATAATAATAATAACATTTATATCAAATATAATCAAAACATTTTAATAGTTATATTCATAAATTATTTAAAATTTATTTTGATTTAATAGGTAATTATACACTATCTGCATAAATGTTTGTCAAAAATATTTAAAACATGTCGTAAAATGACAATGTATGTAAGTGGTAAAAGTGTAATTATAGATAATTCAATATTCTATAGTAATATTAGATTAAAATATTTTAATAAAATTCACAATTTATGATGACGCATTTGAGTTTTAAATAATATTGTTAATATTAGGATATAAAGTGAATAACAACTTACGTTTTCGACGATTACGTGTGCCTTAAAAGTAATTGAAAATATATATAAAGTGTCATTTTAATGTTTAGTAGGAAGATATGACAATTTGGAAGATTAAAAAAGACAAAATATTCTTTAATAATACGACTATATATAACAAACAAAAGGCAATATATATAACAAATAACATTTACACCATAAAAGTAATGTTATTTATCTATTTTATATCAAATATATAATTTGAGCACTTTAAAATGTCGTTAGTTTATTAAATTAATTTCATAATTTATTTTAAAAATCAATAAAAACTTACTGGTATTAGTATTTTGCGAACCTAAAAATGAAAAAATTTCGATAGATTTTTGGTTTTATTTCATTACATTGAAATTAATAAAATAGCATACAATTTATAACATATAATTGACTTTTTATTCCGAAACTTGTGTATTTCGAACATTTCAATTTATAATTTTAAACTACAAAATAATTGTCAAAATGTTTTTAAAAGTACGCAAACAATTTCTATATATATGTAGTGAAATTGTAATTATAATTTTAAATAATTTATTTAGATGTAAATTTTAGATGTTTTTATTGTAATTTATAATTTTTGTGAATAATATCACATTTCAATTTTTCGATTTTGCTAGTATTATTATAATTTATTATTGTTTATAAGGATATAAAATCAATAAAAACTTACTTGTTCCAATATTTTGTAAAGCTAAAAATTTTAAAATGGCATTAGTTGTTTGGTTACATTTCATTATACTTATATTATATTATTTATACCATACAATTTACAACATATAATTGACATTTCCATTTTGAAACGCAAGTATTTAGATATATTTCAGTTTTATAATTTTAAACAACAGAAATCATTATCAAAATGTTATTAAAAGATCTCGGACAATGTCTATATTAACTGGTAAAATCATGATTAGAAATATTTTATTTTGATGTGGATATTTAGATATTTTTATTGTAGTTTGTAATTTCTGTGAATAATATATCACGTTACAATTTTTTGTTTCTGCTAGTATTATTATTTATAAAGATATAAAATCAATAAAACTTACAGTTTTCAGTATTTTGTATAGCTAAAATTTTGAAAATTCGATAGTTTTTGGTTTCATTTCATTATATTTGCAGGAATAATACAAATTATAACATGTAATTGACATTTCCATTTTGAAACATGGGTATTTATAGATACATTTCGAATTTATAATTTTAAACTACAAAAATCATTATCAAAATGTTATTAAAAGAACTCGGACAATGTCTATATAATTGGTAAAATCATAATTATAAATTCTTAATATTTTATTTTAATATGAATTTTAGATATTTTTTGCGATTTATAATTTTTGCGAATAATATATCCCATTTCAATTTTTTGATTTTGCTAGTATTATAATTTATTATTATTTATAAGGATATAAAATCAATAAAAACTTACATGTTTCAATATTTTGTATACCTAAAAAATTTTAAAATTTCGACAGTTTTTTGGTTTCATTTCATTATATTTAGATTAATACAGTGACACACAATTTACAACATGTAACTGACATTTTCATTTTGGAACATGAGTATTTAGATACATTTCGTCATTTCGAACTTATAATTTTAAACTACAAAAATCATTGTCAAAATATTTTTAAAAATAACTCGGACAATTTCTATATATTTAGTGAAATTGGAATTATAAATGTTAAATAATTTATTTTGATGTAAATTTTAGATATTTTTATTGTAATTTGAAATTTTTGTGTAAATAACGCGTATCACATTTTAATATTATGATTTTGCTCGTATAAGGACATAAGATCAGTAAAAACTTACGGGTTTCAAGTTCTACAATACCTTGAAAATAAATTTAAATAATTATATCATTAATCGAAAAAGTTGACTGTACGAAAAATTTTTAAAAAGTGTATAGGGAGCCGCATGCGTTATGGATGACGTTTAAGTAAATTACTTAGACAAGGATTTCAGAGTTTTGTAATTGCTATAAATTTTAAAGTAATGATAAGAATAGATTATTATATTCAATAAAACGATTCTAAGCGAAGTTTCAGTGTAATATTATTTGTTTTTAATAATATATATAAATATATATATAGTGTGTATAGTGTATATAAACTATAGAATATAGAGTATATAATTGTCCATCAACCTCACATTACATTTTCATATATTAAATCTTTAAAATTACCACATAATATAGCCTTATAGTATACAAGAATCAAAATCTATAACTTTTATAAATAGCCCGAAATTGAAAAAACTATTTCAAAAATGTTTATCACGTTAATATGGTAAAAATTATTTTTTTTTTTAATTACGTTGAAAATTCAAGTCTCTAAAAAATAACCTGAATTACCTAAGTAGAAATAAAATCATATTGATTACCTAATTAATAAATAAATAAATAAAAATTCTTTTTTGTCGAAAATATGTACATATGCAAAATACAACAGCTCTTTTCTTCGTATTTCTTTCACTATAGAAAATAGCAGATTATTGCCCAAATTGTAAAATTCCAGGGTCGAAATACCGGAAAATGACAATAATACATTTTAATCGGATCGCATTTTAACAAAATATATTGGTAGTTATTTAAGAACATTAATGCTGTTTAAGACCCCGTTTAAAAACTAGAGAAAATCGAAAAATAGACCTCTCAAAATACTGCCAGAAATAAAACTTCGACTAGAAGTTTTTTTAACGGAAAATGGGTACTAGTGTAATGATTGAATCACTCCAATATACAAAATAAAATTTGAAATTTTTAATGTCATATTTAAATGTATAAAATGTTGTTAATATTAGGATATAAAGTGAATAATAACTTACGGTCTATAAGACCAAGTGCATCTTAAAAAGTAATTAATATATTAATAATTCCCTTTTAAATGTTTAGTAGGAAGAGTTGAAAATTTGGAACATTAAAAAAAAAAAAACAAGAAAATATTGTGTAATCGTACATGTATGAGATAACGGGGCAATTAACATAATAAATGAGAAATAATATTTATAAACTTTAATTTAATAATTTAACAAATAATTTAATAGGTTTTATGTAAAATATAAATTGACCGTTTAAATTGTTGATTTATTTTATCAGTAGCGCACGCAGGATTTTAGTTTGGTTAGGGTTATCACTATAGGTTGATCATAGGTCCGTGGCGGCTTCGCCCTCTACCCGCTCTATAGCTGAACTAGTAAATAACACCAGAATTAAAGCACAAAATAATTCTTCCACATTCCTATTTTTATATTTATCTTACCTCTTAAGATCTTGTACTTTATTTGATAATTACAACAATTTTTTAGTAATAATATAAAGTATTTGGTAATAAAATATAGATATACCATAAACCATAATAATAAAATAAATAAACAGTATGCGTACAGTATTAAAATTTAAACAATAAAAATTTTATATTTATTTATACTTACAATAAACAATTTTTAAATAATAGATTAAAACAAATCATAGATTCAGTCCAAAATTCAATCTATGATTAGATTATTTAACTAAATCAATTTAGGATCTCTTCAGGTGGTACCTTACATCTGTATGGATGTTAAGTAACGCCATTAATTATATAATCAATGGTAATGCTAACCCATTTAATCACGTCTCACTTATTGTATTACGAAGATATGTTTTTAAGCGACGTAATGTAGAGAAAAAGCGTTCTGCAGATGATGTAGTAATGAGTAATGTTATACCAATATTTTTAATAATAGGTAAATAGTTGGAAATATTATTTTATCACGTGTAATAAGAGCATTTTTCACAAATGTATACCAAAATTTGAATTCTTCAGCAGTCAGTGACTTACTTTTATTAATAAAACATGAGTATTGGGTACGTTTCACGAAGATCGAGAAAACTTTCTTCTTCTTCTTTTGATGGACATTTTGATTTAGAAACCCTAGAACCCTACCCTGCGTACGCCACTGTATTTTATAGTTTTATAACATTATAATTCGATTAAAAGAATGGCATACGTTTATTTTGAATTTTCATTTCAAAAATATTAACATTTATATTCAGTATAATGTTATGATTTTAAAAACATAAGAAGTCAGCGCATAATATTTTTTTTTTAAGATCTTGGAGAAATTCGATAAAATTGGTAAAATTAAAATTACATTATTTTAAAATATTATAATGACATTGGTTTTAGATATTTATAAAATAATTTGTAATTTTGATTATTATCACATTTCAATGTAATAATTCTGCTAAAATTAGAATATATAATGAATAACGACTTACAGGTCATACGTTCATGCACACCTTACAAAATATTTAAAATATTAAATTTTAATTATTAATTATTGATAAGTAATATATTTATGAGATAAGAGGGTAGTTTACATAATAAATAATAAGTAATTATAAATTATAATTACTTAGAAATAAATGTATTAACTTTTATATCAAATGTAATTAGAATATTTTAACAGTAAAGCCTATTTATCGGTTTATTTTACAAAATGAATAGAACTTACTGTTGAAATTATTATTTAGACCTTAAAAAATAATAAAAATATTTAAAATTCCAAAAGTATATTTTAAGAGGACGCTGATTTTCACCGAAATAATTGATTTTATGCGGAAAAAATCTCTGAAGACTACAGTGATAATTTAAACATCAAATTTTTACACAAAATAAATTACAATATTAAAAGCATTTAAAAAAAATAAAATGTTTACCTTTTTTTTTTTTTTTAAAAATCACATAACGTCTTAACAATTTAAGAAATTAAAAGACTGCTCTGTTATTGTAAAGATAATATTGTCATTCATTTTGTGTAAAAGTATGGTGTCTTAAATACGACTGTGGCCATCCTCCGTGAAACGGTTTTGTCGTAAACATTAAAATGTTTGAATATTTCCCTTATTTACGAGGTACACCTAACAGCGCGTTCTCGCGGGCGATGCACGGTTTCGTTTGCCTTCGTAGCGTCTTCTTAATGACGATAGTTGACATATTAGAAAATTAAAAATTTAAACGTAAGACTTAATATTGTTTTATTAAATCTGTATCTGTAAAAAAATAGGACCTTAATAACTTTTTTTTTACGCTCACCCGCGGATTTTATTTTGTAGATCTAAGGCCGAGTAATAACTTACATAATATGATATATTATATGAATATTAACACTCCGGAGCAATTACATAAAACAGTGACAAACGTATAATAATATGAAACAAATGAAACGATTAACAAGAACATCGGGTCGCGCTACGGAGATAATCGCGGCCGACGTCCACGGGTCGTGCGAATTATTTACACCGACCGGTGGGAATCATGTTGAGAGGCGCGAACACTAAAGTTTATCAATAATAATTGTAAATAGTGCGTTTTGATGATCTGTCGGTATATGTTCCCGATAATTAGATTAAAACGTACAATTAATTAACATTTATTTCAGACTTCGATTTCGACAACGTAAATATTTAGATATTTCTCTACTTTATAAACTTGCTGCGTAAATAATTATTGTAAAAATGGTTCAAAACCATAGAATGGCGATATAAGTGATAAATTTGTAATTACAGATAATTTAATGCATTATAATTATAACGGGTTTAGATATTTTTAATAATATTAGCAATTTTCTATACATAATAAATTTGGTAATGTTAAAGTGAATAAGGACTTACGCTTTGTATTTTCAGATACAACTAAAAAATTAAAAAATAAATTTTAAATTTTAAATAATAGGATAAGTTGATGATTAGGAAAATTTAAAAAAACATACGACTTAATATTGCATATTCATATAAATATATATATATGTATATATATATATAAATGATTATGCGTTTGTTAGAAACCGGTAATCTCGGAAACCATAAAAGGTATCGATGCCACACCATAGATTCGGTTGGTGATCTCATTGGTTTTTGTTTTGATTAAATCGTCTTAGGATCAGTGAAAGTGACTGCTAATACTGAAAATTGCAGGGTTCTATGTGTTGAACATGTTACTATGGTGACCATTTTAATTGTTATAGAATATCTATTTATATAAAAATGATTGTGCTTTTGTTAGTACTCTATACAGTGGCTTGTCCAGCTCAAAATATTTATGTAGGCCCGTTGTGTTATGTACAGCACTAGAGTGAGAAGATTTGGTCTAGGATATTTTACTAAATTAATTTTTACATGCGATTAAAAGTTCAAATAAAAATTGGGTGGGCCCGGGCATATTTGGCCTACCCTGTAAACACGCCACTGACTCTGTAATATTGGACACCACAAAATCTATTGAAGCCGTATTCACACCATGGTTTCGGTTGATGCTCCATTGGATTTTATTTTGGTTAAGTGCCGCCGAATAACGCAGGTGCTTTCGGACCACTCATCCACTTTTCATATATTAATACGTTTTGATTTTGATTTGTACAGTAATCTACGCAGAAGGTTCTAGGCATAATTTGAGAAAATACATCATTGACTATCCGATTACCATACAACGTGGCCAAAAAAACTAGCTTTTTTTAAATGTTAACAATTATAACAAAATGTGTAATATCAAGAAAATTAAGGGAATACAATTATAAGAAGAAAATTGCTGTCACTTGACAATGAACAATTTCTTGCGATTTTCCGAGTAACAACGATCAAGTCTAGTCATAATTAGTGTGTTTTCGTGACCAGAGATCGCGCGTCCGACTATGTACCACTACTCTTCCGCCGATCGATGATCCTGTCTACTTGTCTACCTGTTATTTGTCGTTATTATCTGTATTTCGGATTTTATTGTTTCCGTCGAAAATTATATAAATATATTATTCATCATTATTATCAATAGCATTTATAACTCTATTAGAATCTTTGCCTACATCCCTTTATTTTTCCCGATGTTGAACAATTTCCTTCCAATCGTGCACTCACAGAGTTTTAAGGATCCTCCTCTTCTACGTTTAGCCATCTCTTCCTCGGTCTACCTCTAGGTTTTTTCCCTTCCGGTTTCCATTTCATAAATACTCTTGTCGTTTTTTCATCGCTTCTTCTCGTGACATGACACAACCACTGCCTTCTTTGTCCTCCACTCCTCTAATATAACTATTGACTACTGCTAACTCAACTAGTATAGTATATATGTAATAAGTTTCATATACCTATATATATTTAGGTATATTTTGCATTTGTCTTAAAATAAAAAATAAATAACTTAATAAGTATCTTTTAATAGCTTTTATATAAAATATAATTTGATCATTTTAAATGTATAATATTTTATTTATATGATATCACTTTAATTATCTTAATTTAATGGCATACAATTTTCGAAAATGAATATATTTAATATATAATAATATAATTTTTAAAATTTTAAACTACGTTATCTTTGTCAATATAATTGTTAATATCACGTAAAAATAAATAACACTATTTCACGTAGGTACATTTCAATATAATAATTTTGCTAGTGTTATGATGAAAATTAATAAAAACTTACGCTTAAATTGTTTAAGTGAACCTTAAAAGTTTTTAAAAAAATTTAATATTCTAGACATGCAGTTAAATACAATGAGTTGAAAATTCGGAAAAAAATTTTTAAATATTTATGGTTTGATATTATTTAATAATATCCCCAAAAACAAGGGGTAGTTTACTCCTGAAATAAATTTAATAACTTTTTTATCAAATATAATTAGAACCGCAAAAATTAAGATAATTGGTCTGATTTCATTGTACTCAGATTAAAAGAATGGCATACAACTCATTAAATGCATATAATATTTTCATTTCAAAAATGTCAACATTTAGATTTAAAATAGTAAAATGTTAATTACAAATGATTAATATTATATAATGAAATTAGATTTTAAAATGTTTTACAGAATTTATATTTGTTGAGAACAATAAGTAAAACTTACTATTGAGAATAACATTAATAGCTATAAAAAATACAAATATTTATAATGACAAACGTACAGTTTATTAGGCAGATGTGACAATTTAATGCATTTGAAAAAAATATATTATTTTTGTGTCGTATCATGTGTATTTTGTATACTTCAAAACTATACAAAATATACATCTAGACTACATTATTATATTGTATCACAGTAAAAAATTATTACAATGAATAAAACGCTGAAAACAAATTTTTATATATTATTTTATTTTATTACCTATATATATATATATATATATATATATATATATTTATTTATTTATTTATTTATATATACGATTATCTCGTTCATATGACATAAAATATTTGTCAGAAAAATGATTTACAAAATAACAATTATATGATTTAAACCATTTAACACTTTTATAAAAATCGATTACAAATATTTTATAATATTACATATTTCTAACATCATTCTTACATCGTAATTAAAATTTGTTTTCAGTGTTTTATTTATTGTAATATATATATATATATATACATATAAATTAAACATTTAACATTTAAATTTTAATAAAACATTTTTTTATTGTTTTAATGTTACATAAAACTTTAATATAACGTTATTCATAACGTTTTCGTCTACATACAATAAAAATAACGAAATCCCCTTATGAGGAAAACACTTGTCACCTGCATAATAAATTTTACGCACACAAACTACTGGAGGTGTGACGTCCATTTAAACACTAAAACTCTCTAGTCAACTGAATTAATTTTACTACATTGAAATAAAAATAAAATTACACTTGAATTTTTTTGAAATCGAAAATTTTAAATGTTGTAAATGGAATATCTGTTTACATATTTCATAATAATTGAGTGCACATTTTTTTATTTTATTTTTATTTATTTAAATATATGTACATATATAACTTTAAAAATGGGGAGGGGGCACTGAAAGAGCCTCCACAAACATTGCTGCTCATCATATGAACAATAAGAAGAAGGTAATGTAAAGCAATTGGGCGTCCACAGGAAACGACGGCCAATCCTTCAACCACCGGATTCGGACACGAAAGAAGAAGACTTTAAAATTGTATTTATAGATTTCAATCATTATTTGATAATTATTTATTAAATGTAGAAACGTATACCTTTCACAAAGTCGTCGTCGAGATCTGAAATAAATTTACAATCAATTATTAAATATTATATACGATATCTAATTTAATTCAAATTAAAAATAATAATATTAAAACACATAATCATATACAATACGTGCATAAAAATAAATAACAATTTTTTCCTTAAGTGAAATATCGCATTCACAGCATTCACCTACATATATATTATAGGTAATTCCATTAAACTTTTTTCAGTTCCGATTCATTTGGTATCATAATAATCGATAATAAATTTAATCTAGAATTTTCGTCAAGCACTCATAATATACCCGTCAACGTATTCACCGGTTACCATTGCGCGTACATACGATAACGCATCACCTAAAGTGTCTTGATAAAAAGCAAGCGACGAACTCAGTCAATAGTAGCGATTTTTTAACCAATACTACTACTGTACAAATTGTATTTGATTCGCAATGGTTCTACAATAATTATTATGTGTTTTATAATTTTTCCAAGTAGAAGGAAGAACGGTTTCACCAACATTTGTTAACGATTTAACATTATATGTAACAATTAGTTAGTGAAAATTAGGTTTCACCGAGATTTGTTAACCTTAACACGTTGTTAAGGTAACCACCCGAAATCGGTTTGTTAAAACTTAATAGGCATTTTAAAATGCCATAGATCTACTACAGTAAATTAGGTTATAATCGCCTATTTTTAATATTATATTATCACTTATCAGTTATCACATTTTGTGATAACCAATGAGAACGACAGAATCAAGGTAATCGTTTTGGTAACCCAACTAACGTTATGTTACCTATCAAATAGAATTTAACAATAATAATGTAATGGTGAACCTTATATAATTTAACCAGATGTTAAATTTAAACAAATTGTTAACTAATACGGTGTTAGAGTGTATTTAACAATAGTCGGGGAAACAGGCCCAATATAATAATAGTGAATATTATATTCAATAATATATATAATAATCAAAGATTTAAAAAAGAAAATAATTAAATATGATAATTATTTAATAAGAATTTTAATACTAGATATAAAGAATATATTTTTGAAATAAATTTTTTTAAAACTGATCCGAATTCAATTTTGCTAATCATATTTTAGAAATTAATCATACAACGAGTTTTAATACAGATAATAATTGACATTCTTAATCTTTTCTTGTTTTTGATTTAATTATTGTATATTATCTATTGTGTATTTTTGGATTGGAAATTTTATGTTGGTTCTTTAAAAGTATTTTTTCAAAATCATCTCTAAGGCGCCAAAGAACTAATAAAATTAAAGAGAAAATTTAAAAGGAAATACAATTGAACTTTTTCAATATCAAAATTAATTAATTATTTATATTATAAATACAATATTTATTTACACATTTTATACTCATTATAAACATATTTTTTATTTTTAATACGTATTTATAATTTATTTAACAAATTAAGAAACGTACCTGTGGGAGGGAAGGCGTAGCAATCTGAAATAAATTTACAAGCACTTATTATTATTTATATACCACACTTTCAAACGTAAAGCATATAGATATAAAATATACAAATTTTTACAAAATAAACGAGTATTGTATTGATAATAATTTTTAATTTGAATTTAGAAATAAATCGTCACGTTAAGAAACGAAATCCTGAGACAAGTACGTTTTATTCTACAAACTTTATAAAACACACGATCAAAATGAAACCCAATTTATGTTCGTTTTTTTTACAATGTTCCCTAAAATTACTGAAAATTTCGAAAATGTGCATTCAAATTACAACCGAAAACATAAGTCATGGATTGCATTACTTATAAAATTAACGTGTAATAATTATTGGTAATATATACTCGTAACTTTTGTGAAATCAATACATTCCATCCCTACGTTCCGATTCTTAAATATAAAAACTATTTATCCACCTATAAAGAAAAATCCACGATAGATCGGGTTTTTCGATTGCATAATGTAAAATAAATATTATTCTCACTTGGAACAATGGCGTTTGAAACGAAATAAACGGTCAAAGCCATTACGAACGTTCTACATTTAAATGATGCCATGATCGTCCTTTTTCAATGCACAAGTGATAAATGAATACGTGCAGTAATTATTCTTTGTTTAACAATAAAAACCGAATGACAGAAACGCCGAATTCTAATGAGACTTAAAAGAAAAACAGTTCTAGTCAATAGCGAAACAAACTGAAATTCTTCATGTTTAAACAAGTGTTTTTAACAAATCTTACTAATGCATACTTGTCAACTGTTGTTTAAATCAACAGAAAAAAATAAGACATAAGACAATCCATAAATTATAGTTTATTTGTAATAAAATTTTAATATTTTATCCCTATGGTCGGGTAAAAAAGTAATGATGTGGCAGTGGCGGTTTTGGGGGGGCGATGGGGGCGATCGCCCCCCCCTGGACGTTACTTTTACACATAATACGTATGCATACAAATAACTATTTGATTTTTTTTCTCTATAGTAATAAAACTCAGACAATTACTATTGCTATTGGTTTTACAAGGATGTTAATTTTTATTAGAAAGAATGCTCGAATGATCTCATTATGTGTTAAGTTCCGGTAGAAAATTGTCATCTAGTTTGTATTTTATTTGAAACGTTTTTGAATTTTCTCAATATAGTTTCCTTTTATGCGTAATTATCAAATGAACCCATACAATTGAAAAAAAACCATACTATCTCAATATAGTTTTAAAAGCAGTACAAAAAATTACTAAAATAATGGTCCAAGATTCTTGAAATTTACACCGAATATGTGTGTGTGTGTGTGTGTGTGTGTGTGTGTGTGTGTGTGTAAAAAAATGTCATTCGATTCCGGGCTGTTATTAGCAATAATTATTAGATGTTGAGCTATTTAAGTCGTAAAATGAGGAAATTTTTGTTTTAAGGGCTGCAAATTGTATACATGAGTCCTACGTTATTTCAACTATATATTCAAAAAATCTTGAAAATCATAAGTCACAATTTATTTTGTTTATTAGTCGCTACTGTAAATTTTTTGACAAATAAGTGCAATATTACACCGGAGCTCCACTCAGAATCGATTTATTGAATGCAATAATGTATAATTACTTTCAAATGTATAGTAATAATAAAATTCTGAAACGTTATCTAAGTAATTCCCCCTTAGCAACATCCACAACTCCCTCGGCTCATTATCACATTCTTTTTAGCCCATCAATAAAAAATAGTCGCTCGTATGCGACGTCATAATATTAGTAAAATATCGAAAATAGTTTCATTAAGAAATATTTTACTCTAATTGTGTTTTTAATTATTATAAAATAATAATAATAATAATAATATTTAGTCTAATTCATTGCTCGATGGCTGAGATGCTTTAGCACATAATTAAATTTTTTTGGTAGTTCAAATTATCTATATTTTAAATAAACACACAAAAATTAATATTATTGTGACAAAAAGTAAAAAAATTCAAAAACAATAGCATAAGTCATCTTCACTATCACAAATCCCGAAAAATTGTATTTTGAAATTTACATATTTATGCATAATTTGTCACATTTGTCTATATTTTATTTAATCAGTGAAGCTAATGCCCGATTCCGCAATTTGAGGAGTAATAGCGGTGCATTAGCGGAAATCAGGTTAAATTATTGGAGGGTTTAAGTCGCTATAAGACAGTATACTAAATTGCCATTGAAAAAAATTTTTTCTCGCTTCGCTCGATATATGTCTATATATAAATACATTTAAATATTATTATAATAATTTTTCAAACCATTTTTGAGGGGGCTAACTAAACTTTTAGGGGGCGAAGCCCCAAGCCCCCATTGTCTGCCAATGTACTAAACTACACTAGAGATACACATGTGAGGAGGGGTTTGATATTTTAAATCGCCCCCCCCTAAAAGTTTCGTCAAAACCGCCACTGTGATGTGGAACTATATAAATAATTACTAACACTTTTATATGTGTATATAAATCTTTAAAATATTATACTTTATTTACTTTTTGACTTTCTCGGAATAGGCATCTAGTAAAACGCCTAGGCAGTTAGATAAATGCTTGATTTGAATATATTACTACGATATAAATAGTACTAACAACAAAATATTTATATATTTATAATATTATCATAAAATGGTACAGTTCCTTTACGTCTCTGAATCGTTGAGTTTTAAACTGATAGTACTGCAAAGAACTCAGCCCTTATTGAGGAATACTATTTAGCAAGTAGGTTTTAATTCTTTTGAAGCAAGAAAAACGTCTTTAAACTAACACACTTGTTGATGGTATGGTTTAACTACGTATATTACTTTAAATAGAGATAAAACGTTTATAAATGTCGGGTATAACGTATTTCGATGCATAACATTCAATAATTTTAACCAAATCATAAATGTGTTATATATTTTGATTTTTACATTACTATACAATACCTCCATGTTTTATTTTTAATTCGTTTATATCGTAAACTATATTAGAATAATTTAAAATTATTAAAAACATTTTCTGGAAACTGACAAGAATATTCTTTAAATTTAGTTACATAAACATCAGCTAACTGTAAAACAAGAAAATTATTAGTAAATTACAAGGAAATTATCATGGAATCTGGTATTTATTTATATTAAAGTATAATCAATTATTTTATAAAATAATATTTTAAAAACTGGTTGATGTTTTAATTCACATTTTGTGGATTTCAGAAGTTACAAAGTAAATGTGATTGTTATTATTAACAATTTTTAAAAATTCAAACTCATCCCTATTTTACATGTTATACTTATATTTTTCAACCAAATTTGTATACTAAATGATTTGTTTTGAAGTGTATAAAATAAATTTTTCGTAAATGCGAATATGTCACTAAATATCAGCGCTGAAAATGTAAATTCATACGTTTTTAATTTTTTTTAATGACCTATAGCACCACAAATTGATTCAGATGAATAGTTTTAACTATAAATAATTTTAAATCAAAATTGATATTATTTAAGTCACAATAAAAGAAATAAATTTGAATAACTTTCCAGACTTAAACATTTCTTATGAACAGCGAAAATCTAAAGTTTCTGTGGAAATGTATTTCCATGAAGCTGAAAAAGTGTACAATGAATTCGAGAGACGATTTAGAGATATAAAAAATGAAAGCCGATTATCACGTCATGTATATCATGTCCTTGTATAAATGTCCTTTCTCTAAAGTCAACATTATTGAAAATATTTCTACGCAAATAAACAATTCGTTTGACATGGATTCTATAAAAATCTAATCTGAAATTAGATTACTACACGTAGTACTATTTTCCCGTAGTAAATTGCACTTAGTTCGTACTTTAAAGATGTCATTTTTCGATTTTCTCAATACTTTTTTATAGCGTCAGAAAAAACTACCGAAAAATTACATCAAAACGATAAAAACGCGATTTCGCAAAAACCGATTATCGTTTTTTCTTCGTAATTTTAAAACTAATGGTCATAGAAATCTGAAATTTTCACCAAATATGTAACTCTGGACTGTATTAATGAGACCAATTATAATCTAAGGTGGTTTTTCAAATCATATGAAAAATTGTGCTTGAAAACACGAACACTTATTTCTTTTTTTTTTATCACAAAATTATACGTCAATACGTGTTTTATTGTTGTTGGATTTCAGTGTTACGCTCTCGTAGAAATCGTCATTACTGTATGTACAGCTCAAAATTAATGAAATTTACACAGTTGCTGTACAACATATACAAGCATTTGTTGTCTCTATTTTTTATCTAACGGCAAATATGTCAAAATCACTTTATGAAATTCTTCGTGTGTAACATTCGGTCGAATCGAGTCTTATAGCACTTATGTATTATTTCGTAACAATTCCTAATAAGTAAAAACTACTGGTTTACCCAGTACTCCTGTTGCTTCTGCTGCGCGTACAATTTAAAAAAAAAAAATTCTTTTTTGACGTTTCAAACGATTGATACGACGTCGATGGGAAGAATAAACTCAATTATGTAATTCCCAATGTATAATTTCTAACTTTATGAATGAGCCTAGTATGAATGGAACACACATTTTATTTTGTACTCGGATACTTTTTTTAAAATTATTTAGATACTATCTTACCGTATCCGGTTTTGCCGCATCTTGTTGCCCGAGCCTAAAGATAATATCAATCAAATCTATGAAAACAAGGTGAATACCGAACCATCAGTGTTTATTTCAGACACGTCTCCGGGGGGAGAGCGCTGCCTTCTCGGACGTAGTCCATCGCCCCCGACAAAATAAGAAGAAAGTAGAATACCTGTGTGTTTTCTAATTCATAAACGAGAATTCATTGTAACATAGTTACACGAGTACCGACGTAGATCGGGTCTAGGACGTTTCGCCGCCACTGTTTCGCTACCATCCGCTCGTTGTAACTTTCTCAGTCAAAAGTTTCAGTGTTTTTACTTCATTTATATTATTTACTACCAAACCAGTGGCGGCGCCAGGGATGGGCCTGGGTGGGACTGGGCCCACACCAAAAATTCTTGGCCCCCCTTTGGCCCACCCTATAATTTATTTAAATTATGTAGACTCGTAATTATAATTTTTGTGGGTTTTAAATTAACCCTAATTGGTCATTAAAAATGATCTTAAACATATTAAAAAGATGTATCAATGTATAGGCATTTCAATTGTAATATATGTTAACAGAGGTTTAAACGTATCGAAAATTATTCACGCATCACAAATAGACGAGTAAAAATATTGGCCCTCCTCTATAATTGGTTGGCCTCAGCCTGGCCCACCTTTTGCAAACGTTCTGGCGCCGCCACTGTACCAAACTCTATAATTTTTAATTTAATTTAGTTATTAAATAAATTATACGTAATAATATAGAATGACCATAATAAGCTATTAATGTAGATATTATACCTATACCTATTACCTATTACCTTATATCTGTCAATTAGTATTAACTGCACCTGAATAGCCTCCCTTAAATTAAAAATTTTCTTTTCCATTTACAATTGCAAGTTTACAATATATGGCAATTTTTCAATACAACTATATATAGTGGACATAACACGATATTTATTTTATGTTTAATATCATAAACTCACTAGGTGGTACTCATAATACGTACACATCCTTCCTTATAAAAGATGACGCTATTGAACTTTTTTACGATTTTTTTTCACAGAGTTGTTCCAAATACTTCCCCGAGTGTTATTTTCAAATTGACTAAATTATTTCTTTATGAAAATACTGATATTGTTATTTGAACATAATTGAATTGTCAAACAACATTCTAAAAATAACTCGTTTTTGTTTCAATTCAACTTTATGTTAGGTGTTAAATCATCGTTTTTTTCTCATGTGTATGGCGGCGAAAAGGTCAGCGGCGAATAGTCCGTCGGCGAAACGGTCGTGGCGAATTGGTCGCGGCGATATGGGCGGGTTCGACGTAGATCATTTTTAGCACCTATTAGGAAAAGTTTTTTCAAATTTGTATATTGTTTTTATAATAAATTATAATTAAGAGTAAAAATGTAAAATAATGTAGTTACCAAAATGTTTAAAAAAATGTCCTGTAGTTAATTTAATAATTTCGTATTTATATTTAGCTTATTTACGTTTTTTTTAAATTTGTAAGTCAAAAAACATATACTCTCAACTGCCTAAATTTTTTTTTACTGACTACGGCTTTGTTATAAATTTTAACACAATATCAACATATACCTCTCTCAGTGCTAGACTGTAAAGTATTAATTTATGGTAATTAATTTATAGTAATAAATACCTAGCCAGACATTTGTGCACATACGAAAACTGTTAGAAACCGCCTAAATAAACGAATTTCGAATTCTATACTGGAACACTCGACGCAGAAACATTCCGAACACTCATAAAACTAACAGTATACGAGTATAATACATTTGAATGTCGATCATATTTTTCTCATCAAAACTCGTTCCAAATAACATGCGTGTGTCAGTTTCGACGTTTATTCTACAGGATTTCTAGACCCGTGGGCAGAAATAAAGTAATGTCAGATAGTTATTTGAATTATTAAATTCGATTTATTTTAACGTGTGTTAAATTTTGGCGAAAAGCGGCAATTCGGTACCTGCATTCACGAATGACTCGAGAACAGATCTTTATTCGACTCGCGATTACGACATACCTGCTTGAGTAGGTATTCGCTGTCGGAAAGATAGATTTAATTTACACAATTTATCGCGATTGATACCGAACAATGTGATTCAAATTTCAAATTACCAACTACGCACACTCATCGAAATGACCGGAACTCAACCGATCACTTGGTCTGCGGAGGAACATCTTGGGGTCTACCGCAGGTATCTCTCACAACTGACCTCATGAATCGTGGTTAGAAATCCAATGGAAAATTCCGTATTCGATATTCCTTATCGAATGCAACGGTCGCTGCAATCTAATAGACTCGGAACAATGTTAAGTGTATGAAAGCTCTAGACCAACTCGCTCGGATCTCGATCCACCGCAAACTTCATCATAAGTAAAACAAATTAAAAGACAATTATGATGGGTAAATTGAACTTTACGAAAGACAAAATTACTATAGGAAAATGCTCCATCGAGCACCAACGTCCATTTACCGATCACTCGAATTACCATAACCGCATGCAATAGAAATAGAAACGTCTAAAAATATCACGGTGTTAATAATATAATAACAGTCTCTAGAGACGAGCTTCGTATTCGTGAACGCCGAAAATTGTAAAAACTCAGCGATTTAGTGCTAATGAGTAGGTAATCTAATGAATCTATTGAATCTAATGCTATAATGAATCGTTTAAATTTATTTTCATTTAAAACACACACCATTTATTCATCATCGATAAAGAATTTCCATTTGATAAATAGTCTACGCGTTCAATATAACCAAGTTAAAATATACATTACACACGGGTCAAACCTACATAAATTGTCTGGATTTAAACTCTTTTTTCTTTTAATTAATCGGTGTACAAACATAATAATGTTTATACAAATATAAAGTCGTAGAGATCAAATCATATAAAAACATACTTCACACTTTATACACGTGGCCGTTAAAATATCTGTAATTATTAACCGTAGCTGCTTGTTGTAATAATATACGTCTTATACGTATAATCCAATTAGAACGTAGTGATTGTCCGACCGTAAGAAATTTTAATTATTGTGTGTGTCGATTTCCACTGTCGTCATTCGCTATAGTTTCGAATAATTATGTCTGGATTGTCGCGAACATTCATCTTACTGAATTTCGCGGTGAAAATCACATTCAACAAGCTAGTGAGATTCTTGTCCAGAACCATTATCGTAAGAAATAGTATTATTATTAATAATAATTAATAAAATATCACTGAAGATGGTGTTATTATTTAATATAATTACCTATAAATATATATATATATATATATAATTAATATATAATATATGTTTATATTTATTAATCTATACTGGTGCTTTGGTTTTCTTCCCTTAAACGTTTATTTTCAATTATTTTTTCAGCCCCGAATGAAAATGACGGTCGTTTTAAAACAAGGTACATTACAAGGAAAACAATACCAGACACTATTATCAAATAAACATTACGTCAGTTTTTTAGGCGTACCCTATGCTAAACCGCCCGTCGGCGATTTAAGATTTCTAGTGAGTGATGAGAAATTGTATACACTAACAAAATATGAAGTACACTAAATATTAATAACCAAAATTAGATAAATAAATTTTTCTGAAATATAAAAAATAAAAAAGTATGCCTATATTAACAATTAATCAGTATAAATATTTAGAATTTAGATTGTTATTAATCTATAAACTTCGTAAATTCAACTATAATATGTAATATGTAAAAAACTTCTAAACAGCATTTAATTATATAATTATTATTATTATTATTATTATTATTATTCCTACTTTTTTTATGTATGTACTGATTATGTATTTTATTATTTCTATAACCTAATAACAATTTTAAATTTTAAAAATTAACTTTTAATTTAACTAAAACAATTTAAGAATGTTTAAAATGATTACCTATATACTACTATTTATTAAATACTTATTAGGTAATGCTTAAAATAACGTCTTTTGTTTCAGCCTCCAGTTGAACATCCAGGATGGAATAATGTATTAAATGCTTTTTCAGATGGAAACAAATGTTTACAATATTCTATAATAGATAAAAAAGTTACTGGAAGTGAAGACTGTTTGTATCTTAACATATTTGTGCCACAGGTTGTTGAAATACGTTTAATTAGACGTTGTTTAAATCTGATTATTTCACATTTAATATAATATGATTTCATTAAATAAATTTGTTTTTACTTTTTAATCGTAACACGGCAGGAAGGACTAGAAGAAAATAAACCCGTTATGGTGTTCATTCACGGCGGAGCGTTTAGCTTTGGGTCTGGTTCATCAGATGAATACTCCCCTGATTATTTACTTGACGAAAACGTAATTGTAATAACAATCAACTATCGTTTAAATGCTTTAGGTAAGTATAATGAAATCGAGTACGTTTAATTATTATTAATAATAAGTTATAACTCCGAATAAAACAATTAATTATCGATTTTGTTGCAAGGATTTTTAAACTTCGATATTGACGAATGCTCTGGTAACATGGGCTTAAAAGATCAGGTGTTTGCATTGAAATGGATAAAAGCTAATGTTTCCGCATTCGGAGGTGATGCTGATAACATAACTATTTTCGGTGAAAGTGCGGGATCAGCATCAGTTCATTATCATATACTGTCTCAACAGTCTACAGGTTATAATCGAATTTTATCTGCGTTTTTGTACATAATTAATTATTAGAATAAAACAAAAACACTATACGATTTTCTAGTCATGAACATCAAATATATATATATATATATTTGATATATTTAAATTTACTTATTATAAGGTTTTCTTTCACTGTGTTATAGATAACATTAATTTTCTAAATATATTTATTTTTATTATAGGATTATTTCAGAAGGCTATTATGCAAAGTGGATGCGCTTTTAATTCGTTTACTCTCAATGAAAAACACAGAGAAACAGCGTCTAATTTAGCCAAATATTTGGGATGTGAAAAAGATGATCCAAAGGAAATAATTCGTTATTTAAAAACTGTCCCGGCCACTGATTTAGTAACGGGTGCTAAATTAGCGGTACGTAAATGAAACCGGCAATATATTTAAAATTAGTAAAACGTCTTGACAAACAAATGTATAACATTTATAAATAATTTCGTCGGTATTTTCATTTTAAAATCATAAAATAGCATTATTTATATTGTTGATTTTGAAAAATATAATTAATTTTTTTTTTTTAAGAATGGAAAAGATTTTTTACATTTTGAATTTGTTCCGTCTGTCGAAAGTAATGCGATTAGCGACCCATTTTTACCAGCTCATCCTAAAACGTTAGCCAAAACGGCATCTCCTGTACCTTTAATCAGTGGAGTTAACAATATGGAAGGACTGATAGCATTAGGAGGTAATAATTTTTTTTAAATTCAATTGTCAATCAAATGACATATTACAAAAACATTTTCACTAGAATTTATCGTATTATTCTCATAAAATAAATACTTTACAATTTAGTTTTGTAAAGATAAAACAGTTTGTATACATTTTTCAACAGTCTAAACAAAATTAATTAGAACTCTTTTACACATTCATTATTTAAAGAAAAATCGTTTATGGGTGAGAATATTATAAATTTTTATTGCAAAATTTATATTTTTATAATTCACGTTAGAATGCAATTTAAATATAATTTATATATATATTACATAAATATTTTATATGAAAACATAATTTCTTGTTATATTTTTTATTTTAGAAAAAAGAATGGGAGAATTAATTAATTTTCATAAAACCAACGAAATTAGTGCATTTTTTAAAGGCAAGTATAGTGAAGACATTATAAAGAAGGTAACCGACTTTTATTTCAATGAACACAATGTTGAAAATGAAACAACTAGATTAGAAAACATATGTCATGTAAGTAGTATACATAAGTTATTAGTTATCACGATATTACCCTCACGTATGCATTCTATAGTCTATACAAAGTTAATAAGAATAATTACCGAGTAACGCATCATTCGTGATATTACAAATCGGTTAGTGAGAATATTTTCGGGTAACATTATTTAAACGTTGATTTTAATTCTTTTTTCTACAGTTCTATAGTGATATATATTTTTTCAAAGAATTCCATGATGGTTATAGTCATCTTCTCGAACAAGGTGCCACTGTTTATTGTTATGAATTTAAATATGACGGAGAAATCAATACGATAAAAAACCTTATATTTGGTACGAGACCAACGTTACGGAAGTCACTGAAAGGTTTATATTTTAAATGACTCACGTTTTTCTTTTTTTACTCTTCTTAAATTAAAATCTGTACATATTTATTACATCAACTTAATAACTATAAATGTGATACCTATAGGTGCGTGCCACGCAGACGAATTAAGTTACTTGTTTTATGGACAATTATTTGGGTTTGCTCCTAAAGCCGATTCTCCGGAGTCGAGAATGTGTAAAACAATGAGCAAATTGTGGACAAATTTTGCAAAAACCGGGTAATTTATTAAAATATTATTGTATCAGATACCTACGGTGTATTTGGTATAAACGTAAAACCTATTTGATCGAAATCGTTTCATCCGTTTTCATCAGAAATCCAAATTCGTCGGATGTAAATTTCGTATGGAATAGTACAAGCATAGACGATCGCAAATATTTGTCATTAGACGGAGATGACACGTGCATGGTCGATGGATTATTATACAGCTCCAGGGTGAATTTATGGAAAAACATACTGGAAATTGTTCAATCGGTATAAAAATCGATTTTTCAATAATTTATTACGAAATTTACAATAACCGTCAAGTAGTGAAAAATATATGTAGTATACTTACCTATGCGTATAATCAATTATAATACATATGTTATCTTAATTATAAAAAACGCGCCGTATCTAATTATTTTTTCATAACACACAATTATACCCATATAATGTTGATAATTTGATATTTATGCGTTCTTGTATACTAATTATTAAATCGTAATCGTATTTATTATATCTGCATTATTTCATTTCGTGCAGTCCACAAGCAAAATATTTACTTAGCCGATAACTGCAGGGCATCGAGTCGTCACTCGTCATCTTTAGAATATAACATAGGTAAGTATAGGAGGCATACGCAGTGCCGCAACTACCCGGGTGTGCGAAGTGTGCATTGCACTCCGGCCTCCCTCCCCCCAAAGCCTCCAAAAATAATTTAGGCCCCCAAATTGACCACCTCCCCCAATGTTTTAGTATTTGATTTTATAATAAAATGTTAAAATTAATAATTGATGTACTTATTAATAATTAATATAATATATAGTATTTACATTTGCACATTATTCAAGATTTATCATAAAATTTAGTTATTCAATAACCTGCAGGGGCGTAAGTGCGCAACCACGGTTTATCTAAAGAGTTTAACTTCAAACGTAAAACAATCTTCAGTAGCATAATTTAGTACAAAATTTAAAATTAAATAAATTTATGACCCAGTTATTTAAATTCAGAACCCTATCGCAAAAAAAAACTTTTAATGATTTAAAAATAAATATAACGGTTCAGAAGGAGGATGTCAATAACATTAATTTACAATAAGTCAGGCTCGAATGTCAGTGGCGTTATAATAAAGTCTTGAGGAGGGGGAGCGAACTCAAATCCCCCGATTACGGAGTTCAACCTCCGCCATCTCGCCTTTATCCGTATTATATGTTTATGACTCAAAACAATTACGGACAATAGGGTTATTTTAAATATTCTAATTGAAAAAAAGATCCACATCCTCTTCTATTTACACTTTTTGAGCAGACCTGTATTCAAATCCTCCTCTTTTTCAAAAGTTTAGGATAGGTATTTCATAATTTAAAATATGTATTTAAGTATCGAAATATACAAAAATATACTCCAAGGAGGAAGGCGATCCACCTATCGCCCCCCCCCCTTCCCAGATATCGGCCACTGTCGGATGTTAACGAGTAAAATGCAATGAAAAATCCATTGAAATATTCATTTGGAAATGACGAAATACGCAATTATATACTCTCGAAAATCTTTTCAAAGCGCTTGTGTTTTATGAAATAAAAATACCTAGAAAAAAAAACCAAATAATAATACGGTTCAAACGAAATTAAATATGAAATTTACATAGAAAAATATTAATTACTTACTACATTTCAGTATGTATTAAATGATTTTTTTTTTTCAAATATAGACATTCTTCTCTACGACGACGGTCATGCACGGAAAACGTAACGGTTTCTTCCGTCCGTGTTCAAGCAGTTTACCTAATAGCTTGCGCGGCTGGTAACCAGTTATACTCCTGCAAATACACCAGATTTTATTATCAAGGGGATTGAAAGCGGGCATTTTCCCTCTTTGTCTTACACACACGGAACATAGCAAAATAGACGTTTCCTACTTCAACGTACCGATCGATCTAGTGGTGCGATGAGAAATTTGAAAACAGATTTGAATTCGTCGTGAAGTCTATTTTGAGATCGACTTTCGCACATTTCTAATTTTTTTTCATAAATCCTTAAAAAATGAATTGAACCGATTTAAAATATAAAAAAATTGTTGATAATCAATTTTTGAAGGTCTTAAGATAAAAAAGTGGGAAAGTCGTTCCATAGTAAAATTCACGAGGAATTCAAATCTGTTTTCAAAATCCTTAGCGAAACACTAGATGGATCGGTACGTTGGAAGTAGGAAACGTCTATTTCGCTATGTTTCGTGTGCGTAAGACGAAGAGAGAAAATGTCCGCTTTCAATCCCCTTAAAGCTCGTTGTCCACGTGAGTTGTGACGTGCGCATTAATGTTATCTTATTAATTTGTGACACTGCGCAGTAAAATATTTTGCGCAATGTGTTTTGTCACCTGATGGAATCTTACAATTTTACAAACGTCTTTCAGAGATGGAACCGTAAAACTGGCGTGACGTCCCGCGTGCAATAAAACGTATCATTTTTTTCAAAACTCCCGCGCATATCCAGCCAACCGCCGACGAGTATTGATAAAGTAATATCACAGATAAGATAAGATAAGATTTATCTTATCTGTGGTAATATCATAAACATTGATAGGTTTCAAAATTATTATTATTATTATCGATAACGTTAAAAAAAGTTGTAAATTTTTCCATTTGTATTCGCATGAGACCGTAAAGCGTAGAATTTTCTAATAAACGTACGATTTCAAGGTAAAATTCAATTACGGACCGGATATTCGCGATTCGAGTCTATTAGTCGAAGAATATTTTTCAAACTGTCAAGTGTGAGTTGTAAAAAAAAACGGTTTGTTATAAAATATTAGTTTATTCGATTACTAATAGTAATAATTTTTCAGATCTCAAACCATAATATAAGACACTGTTAAAAATAACACAAATACATAATTCATTCAACAGTATCGTTTAACGTATTCTATGAAAGTTTGAAGATAAATAATGTTTTTTTTAGATAAAAATGGAAATGATTTTATAATGCAGTCGGTATGTTACATATAAAAAAAAAAAATCAGAATTTATATTAATCATTCGTGTTGTACGATTTGTAATCTTTCGTTTGGGTTCAAGCAAAAGCAGTTCGATCAAAGCGCTAGAAGTCGATTGGTTCAAAACCAAGTATTACACGGAATCATTATTCGTTATTTATCGACGACCGGGATTATTATTGTGTAACGTTATGGACACTAATTACGCGGTGAGTATTTACTTTTGTCGTAATTTAGACTAAATCCAATTTCGATCTTAATATTATTTATTTATTTAGAGACTAATGTACACAAAACAGAAGGCAAGAATTATTGATGACCGGATAAGATCCCGATATTCTACAACTCAATAACAGAATTGAACGCTCAACGTCGTCAAGTAACATTCAATAGTATGTTTTGTAGTGTTCGTTTGCTAGCACTTAGAACTCAATTAGTTTTTTTTCTGTCCAGTCTTCCTATTTTTGTCGGGTTTTAATACTACTTTACCAATATTGGATTCTTTACCTTATTCTTCGAATACCAACTGTTGAAGTTGATCTCTGGATGTCTCTAGCATCTACTGTGGATAAACTGAAAATGATAGAAAAGAAAATAAAGCATCTCAAATAAACGACGATGGTAATAAATGTAAACTATATTGTCAACAGACGACATTGCGCTATTGAATTGTGTATATATATTTTGTGTAGATTTACACCGATCGACCATAGTTGCACAATAAATTTGACAAGAATACCGTATTAGAAATTTGGAAAAACACGGAACAAATGTATATTGGCGTGTACAAATACTGTTTTTCAACAAAAACATTGAGTGAGTGATGTTAGTAAGTTCTGCGTATTTGATTTTCAAAATTGATATTGTTCAAAAATGTTCACTACAATAAGTATTGTAGAAAAATAATATAAATTAGAGGTGTTACAAATTTAAAGAATAAAAAAGAAAGTTGTGAAAAAATATAATTTTTGTAATGACAATATTAGACTAGTGGTTTAATACAAAGTTTATTTTTTACCTTGATACGAGATACGATTCAACAGATTCAGATATATGTAACAAAGAAACGGCTGTCGATTTGTGTACATTTCTAGCCCAAAATATGAACTGAACACAGTAAAATACAAGTACTTTTATAATTAGGTTTATTATATGTTATACATTTTGAATACTTATTAATATTTTTGAACGTGGGTTTAAATGGGTTAAAAACTCATTCAAAAATAAAATGAAAACTAGAAATTATCTTTAATTTTATTTATTTTAGCTATGGAAAATTAATAATAAATAAATTATAAACTGTAATAAATTAATAAACGTTATTTATACAATGAAACATATTATTTATATGATGAAACAGAATACTTCTTAAAAACATAATTTTATGAACATTTTTCAGTCACATTGGGAAGATTGAAGTATTTTTGAAATTTAACTTTTAGAAGTCATACAAAATAAATGTGAGTTAAACTTTTAAACAACATAACACATTAATTTATTCAAACAGCTTATTGGATAGATAAGAAACCTTTCTGAAACTAAGGATTTCTTCTCTGTTTTACAACAAAAGTTATGAATCTTTTCGATAGTGATTATTTTTTTATTGCAACACGTAGGTAATGTTGTGTTTCTATATTATATTCACGTACATATAACATGTCTACATTTGAACACTAAAAAGTAAAAAATAATAATAATATTATAAATATTTTTGGACACATTTTCAACACAATGTTTTATTTGCTTAATTTAGAATTAAACAAAGAGGATAATTAAACTTGTTAGCAGAGTTGAAAAACAATTTTTATTAATTTATTATAGAGATACTAGCAATAGATATTTTTTTCAAATTGTATACTCTAGTGTTTTATATATTTTTCTTCAATTATTTATTTTTATTTTTCAAGAAATCTGAATGATAGTTGTATATTAATTTCGAATTATTTGAATTGTTTAAACAATAGTTTACATGTCGTACAAATTGTATATTTTTGCAGTAGTACTTCAGTATGGAATTATTATGATTTATTAGTTAGAGTTCTGAAGTTAATAGCAAAGAAATGTATGGTGCTTGATGAATAAAGACGCAAATCATTTGAGTTATGTTCTGAAAAGTTCATAAAAACACTGTTCGATTAATATTTATCATGGTCATGGTGTTGGTCGTATTTACCCCGAAATCATCCGGAGCCCAGAGGTATACATTACATTATTTATAATAAACTATTTCATATGTATGCAAAATAACTTTTTTTTTTTTTAGTATTATTATTGACAGCGACGATGAGAATTGATAGCAGAGGGTTGGAAATCAGTTGTCACAATATATTTATATAAAACAAAATAAGATTTTCATGCACAGTGATCTCCAAAACCACTCAACCAATCGTCATGCTGTTTGTTTTTGATTTATAGAGTAATTTACGCAGAAAGCTATATACATTCTTATATTTCAATAAATAATTTAGATACGAACATTGACAATTATTTGCAAGTACTTAATTTAGTCTTATTACGATTCAAATGTCTGTACTGTACAACCGAGGGTCTCTTAGTATTATTGGATATAACATATATTCTAATAAATATTACCTTAAAAGAAAAATTGTAATATAGTGTAATAATAACATTTAATATTTATTATTGCTGGGGAATTAAAAATAATACCAATTTCGAAGAAGAAAAAACGTGGAAAAGAAATATACTTATTACCTACCTACCTAACTACAATTGTAGAGATGATAAATCCAAAGCACAAACTGCCCTACAATGATTATACTATAAATATCTACCTAAACAGTGAACTGTAATAACTAGTATGAATGATGATGTCCTAATTTTTATATATTCTCTCATCTCTGCAGTAAATCCTTTACAAAAAAAAAAAAAATTACATTTTCAATTTAGTTTGTTAAAACCGTACTTATATATTATTATGCATATAGTGTGATATATTCAATTTTAAATATTATACGAGTTTATATAGATCCTTGTTAGTATTTTTAAATCTTGACGAAAAAGAAAAAAACAGTGTTAAGAATCTTTTATTACAAAAAAGTACCTATAACCATTATCACTATTCCACAACCCCAAAATTTTTTAATTATAATTTATGAAATATCTCAAATCGGTCGGTTGTAGTAATTTTATTCATTGTTTTAATGATTGTAAGTAGTATGTATGTCTCTGTTCATCATTAAAATAAATTATCGATAAAAACTCGAAAATGCAGATACCCATATAAACGGGGATCTGCTCACATACGAGTTATAAGTATGTACCGATTGTCAAACTTAAATGGAATTTTATACAATAACTAAGTGTATATTTATAAAAAAAAATTGTGTTGCTCGTGTAATCTGGCACACGCCCTTTAAGATATTTTATCACCAGTAAATAATGTACCTACTAGTATATTCAGACTTCTAGAGTCTATTCCGCCTGAACAAATGATCATTTGAAAAAAAGGAACAATCACTATTAAGCAGATATTTGTTACCCAACGACTTTTAATATTATTTTAAGATATAATTTAACACAGAAAAGATTAATAATAGCAATTTAAAGGGCATAAGTGTTTTCATACTTCGTAAATTATTAGATTTCCTAAGTATTCTATCTTAACTTTAGTTTATTGATCTAATTCTGATAGTAGAAATTCTTGTCTAAACATTTTTTTTAAATATTCCATTCAGATGAGTTAAATATGTTTGAAAAATTAATATTTATTATTTTAAATGGGTTAAACTGGAATAATATTAGGTACACTTAAGGGAACTCTTTTAACTGAAATTGACTATGGGTAATAAAATGTCTTATGGCGTACGTTACAATTTCATAGGTATCTACTAAGTATACCATTTAGTGGTTAGGTACAATGTGATTCATTGTTCGTAGCTCGGCTCCACGACTGCACTCCGAGTTGTCTCTTAGTCGCCACTTGTTCATTGGTTAGTTACAGCGGCCTTGGTCGGTTCGTATTCGGTTTAGTCTGGTCCACAGTTTTCGTGAAAGTTCTGACCCAGGTTGGGCTCTATGACCTATGTACATTTCTCACTAGATACCCATTTTTTTGGCAGGTTATTTTCCCAATCATCTTTCCACACATCTTGCTGGAGAAGTCTTAATGAATATTTTATGCGCGATAGTGTTGGTGTTTAGCGATATTTAGCTCGTTTACGCGCGCGTAAAGGACCCGGTCATTGGAAAACGAAAATGATACGCGGGTGTATTCATTACGGTATTTTATGTTCAGAAAATCGAGGACGGATTATCGGATAGGACGGGAGAGGTCCTGCGGCACAGGAGATGTGTGCGCGCGTTTCAGGCCGAGTTATAAATGTACGTTTTTCATCCGACATCGTTTATCATTTAGATAGCGGCGGCTATAGTGGTGTTTCGGTGCGCACACATGGTGCCCCAGCAGACATTTGTTTTATTCGTATTCAGTGTCACGTTTTGGGAATATTTAACTACCGGCGGCGGGGAGGGACTCAGTGACGGATTTGGTTTATTGAAACGGCTGCGTCGACGAGGCGGTATTATTATTGCTTCAGACTCTCGTTCCGTTTTTAAAACGGCAAAACGCATTCGACTATCATTTTATACGACGATTATGTATATTAAGATATATATATATACGATGTCCACTAAATGTTTTATATTGTATTAATAAAAAAAAAATTTTTTTCTATGAATTCGCCTAGTGCAGGAGTTCTCGTGCAATGTCTGTTTAAGCGGGGAGGTGGCAGTGATGTCACTGAATATTTATAAATATTAAGTGTATCCACACAGTTGCAGCGGGCCACCATATGACGATGACACGGTGAATGCGTGCAGCGATTTTATTAAAATACATATTAGTATATTACATACGCCGCAGTTTTCAAAAAGTAAATGGAACGCATTCATCTATTAAATGATTTTTTTTTTATTACTAAAAATAGTAAATCACAAAACGTTTATTTGAAAGTTCTGCGGGTTTTAAAAGTTTTATGTCGTACTTATTGTACAATTTGTAGGTACTCGTTGTTTTAGTTCAGGGGTAGGTGATTTTTTTTTTTTACTCATATATTTTCATTTTTTATCGATGATCGCATATATTTTTTTTCTTCAGCAAAATACTATTTACCTTTGAAATCTATTTCAGAAAGGTTTGGATAAAATACTTGTAAATTATTATTATAATGCTAAGCAGCTGCGGTTTTAAAGAGGGGCGATAGGTGGATCACGTGTAAATGTCAGTAAACGAGTAAACGTTTACTATAAATAGTAAACGTGTAAACGAGTGTACAGCGAGGAAAGATGAATCCTTACGTCCGTGTCATTTCATTGAAATACGTAAAATAATATTATTATACTTAATAATAAAAAAATAAATAAATAATAAAGATCTCATATACGCGTACGATCGGTCGCTCGGTCAGCGTCAAACTAAACACCCGCATATACCGACACAGCGAGTCAGCCGACCGTAATAAAACGGGAAAAGAAAGTAGTCACTAGATAGCGCTGCGACACAACATAGAGGGCGTGGCAGAAAGGCGCTTATAAATAGCGGTCCGAAACCATCGGACCGCTCAGTGTAGTCACGGCGGTCAGGCGTGAACGACATAGTTCGCGTCTCACTGCGGTGTGTGTGTCCGCTATTTATAAACGCCTTTCTGCCACCCCCTCTATGTTTTATCGTAGCCACGCCCTCTATGTTGTGTCGTAGCGCTATCTGGTGACTACTTTCTTTTCCCGTTTTATTGTTATTTCGTTTACGTCCCATGAACGTTGTTCTTCCTTTTTCTACATCTGCATTTCTTCTCGGAACATTATAATATTAATTAATTAATAATATTAATCTTCTTGGTTATTACTCGTCGACGTGGATATTTCATTCAAGCTCCATTTTCGCCCCCCCCCATTGAACGTCATGTATAACCGTCACTGTAATACTATCTGTTAAAAAAAAAACAGTTTTAAGGATATCGTGTCGTTTCGTTGTGTTCTGTATAAGTATCGCGGTATTTAGTCGAGAGAAAAAAGTGTTTTTAAAACGATTATTGTTGATTGCGTTTTCGATTTTATTTGAGAAATAATTTTAATACAGTGTCGTGTGATACATTTTGGTGGACGGCTGCGCAGTATAAGAAATATTATTTTGCTACATATTCGGTGGAAAAAAAAAATCTGTTTTAAATCTGATATTCATAATATCATTATTATCCTCGCACGCGATGCGTGCAGGCAACTATGCAAACGAACAATATTTTATAAAAAAAAAACAAAAAAAGAACCGCGTGCGAGTGCCCGGGGAGACTCGATTATTCGAGATTTCGAGAGAAATATTTACTATAATATAATATATTTGTACGGTGTATATAAACTCGGTTTTTTTCGTTTGTTATTTCGATAAAATATGTGAAAACTGCGTAGGTACACGAGTTTCGTGCGGAATAATATTTTTGCTACAGCGAGTAGACATTGGTTTTTCACTATATACCTATTCGAGAAACAAAAACGACAGAGACCCGCGCGCATCGAGTATCATATGAAGTACGCATTACAGAACTGTTTCGGCTTTCGTCGTCCGCGCCCAGTCGACTACTTCAAACGGGTGTTGGCGGCCGGCAACGAAGTGGGTGGAAAAAGAAAATATTCGTTTTTAAAATAATAATAAAGAACAACACACACCGTTGGGGAAACATCTGCAACGCACGCACGCATATTATGTACTAATGGCCGTAATAATTTATATAAATAATATTATTATGTTTGGAATATTTCAGTAGTGTGCCTACGAGAATAAAGTATTATAATTATATGTAGCCACGTATAGATGTAAATAACCGTGATAATACCATTGATTATATTATGAATCTGTAGGCCTCGGAACTGTTATAACGCTCTCGTTTAAAGCGTACAAAGTACGCACGAAATTGTGCCCTTATAGGAGAATTAAAAATACGGATTTATTCGTATACATATGATTTTTAATTTTTACGAAAAGCTATGAAAAATTTTAAAAATGTGGTACGCATTAAAAAAAAAACTTCTTTAGTAATTTTTCCATTTAATTATATACACGCAGTAGTATAAATGAAAAGTCATAATTTTTAGGGGTTTGGAAGCTTTTTGCTCTCTATTATAGTATTATATAGTAGTCTTGTAGGTACACACGATGAAACGTTATATAGTGAAATAAGCGTTTCCTATTCCCAGTTTTTTACTTTTATTTCAAAATTCCGTAACTCAAAAACTAATGATTTGCGCTAATAAATTTTACACCAACGTTTTTAAAACGTTGATTTACATAGGATACAAAAAAAAAATAAAAAAATCGTAAAAATCGAAGTGTCCCATAAACTAGACTTGTACCTTTTTTTGCACGTGAGCAGTTCCATACAGTGGGCATAGGCGTGCGCCAGACTTTTGAGTCAGGTATGGCTAAATTCAATCTGACTACCCACCCCCTGTCACGGTCACACAAGAAAAAAAATTATAGACATTTTTTTCTATAAACTTCGAAATGACCATTTTGTTGGTGACTGGAAAATGTAAACAATCATTTTTCATTAATTCACACATACAATTCATCAATATTGATTTAAAATTAATCTAATAAAACAAATATAATCTAATAAAATAATTTTAAAACGTTCAAAACATAAATCATAACATATTAACAATTGTCAATTGACATTAATATTTATATATTATTAAAAATTATTCATTATGTAATTTTCTCTCGGGTGAAGGCTCAGGTGGGGCTAAAGCCCAATCAGCCCTACCCGTGCGCACGCCTATGACAGTGGGTAATACACAGAATCGGTTGCTATTTTTGGAACACGTTCCAAATTATTGTCACCAATAATAATTTATAACGGAATACCTAATGTGAAAACCAGTAGCTCATCGATATTAACAATTTTATGTTTTTGTTAATAATTACGTCACTAGATACACTCAGTGGCATATTTACGGGGGAGGGGTCCAGGGGTACTGGACCCCCCAGAACAAAAAAAAAAAAGATTATCCAAAGGTATTTTTTTTATTAAATACCTTATATCAATATATCCTGTTGGAATTTTCAAAAAAAAAGAAATTTGGACCCCCAGAAAAAAGTTGAAAATACGCCACTGGGTACACTTATTAAATTTCCCAGTATTTTTGTATAATATGAAATTTTAATTTATTTACAAATATCTATTCCTTTAAAAATCATTATTGTTCTTTCCAAATATACGTATATAATATGTACTTTATTATTTTTCTTAAGCTCATCGGCCCTAGAAAGTATATGCGGCCCAGCAGGAGATTTCCCATTGTCCTACCGGGCCAGTCCGCTTCTGCGTGTAAAAAACAAATGAGATATATAATATACAAGACATATAAATGTATCGATATATCTAAAATCATAAATATGTAAATTTCAAAATACAATTTTTCGAGATTTGTGATAGTGAAGATGACTTATGCTATTGTTTTTGAATTTTTTTACTTTTTGTCACAATAATATTAATTTTTGTGTGTTTATTTAAAATATAGATAATTTGAACTAACAAAAAAATTTAATTATGTGCTAAAGCATCTCAGCCATCGAGCAATGAATTAGACTAAATATTATTATTATTATTATTATTTTATAATAATTAAAAACACAATTAGAGTAAAATATTTCGTAATGAAACTATTTTCGATATTTTACTAATATTATGACGTCGCATACGAGCGACTATTTTTTATTGATGGGCTAAAAAGAATGTGATAATGAGCCGAGGGAGTTGTGGATGTTGCTAAGGGGGAATTACTTAGATAACGTTTCAGAATTTTGTTATTACTATACATTTGAAAGTAATTATACATTATTGCATTCAATAAATCGATTCTGAGTGGAGCTCCGGTGTAATATTGCACTTATTAGCAGCATGCGGTGTAGACACTCCTGTTATTATTATTTTTTTAATAATCTAGGCATATCTTTCTTTTTATATATTATTTTTATTTTCTATCCATTAGTAGTCGCGCTATTTCGCTGTTTGATCGACTAGTATTAATTGTATACGCGTCAAAAACGATTGCCGGCAAACCGCAGTACTTAGGTTATACCCATAGGCGTAACTAGGAGGGGACAGGGGGCTTAGCCCCTCAGTCACCAATTTAGCCCCCCAGAAAGGCAAACTGACTACATTAAAAATGTACAGTATTTTCTATATATTTTTCTAATAATATTCCTAAGTTATTGGGTAATTGAAAGTTGATGACCTTAATTTTTTTTTGCTTATTAATTTTAGCCCCCATAAAATTAAAATTTAGTGCTATAGTTACGCCCATGGTTATACCTAACGTTTTCCGGAGGGGAGAATAAACACCACAAAATACGGTCGTCGGGGAGGGAAAGAAAACATTTTTCGACATTTAAACGAAATATAAATTCGAATAAAACCGAATTCGCGTAGCCGACCAAAAACCGATAAAAAAAAAATAATAATAAAAATTCGACACGCAAAAAAAAAAAACGCATCAGTCGTCGACAACACAAAACGTCACGGCACGCGTGCGCTCCGCGTCCCCGGCCGACGGCTACACTGAGCAGTGACGACGTGTGTCGTTGCGTTTTCGCTCACAGCGGCCACACTCCGCCGTCGACCACTTGTTTGCCCGCCGTAACCTGTTTCGCGGCGGCGGCGGCGGCGGCCGTGGTGGTGACGCGACGGCACTGGAGGTGGCCACACGGTGGTGGGAGACACGTCGCGCGCTACCATATCGGCGGCGGCGGCGGCGGCTCTCTCGACGCGCGCACAAAACATAACGGGTTCGGCCGGACGTTCTGTCGTCCTCCGAGTCTCGCTCCGTCCGTCCGTCCGTCCGTCCGTCGGCGTTTTAGCGATTCCGTTCGTTTGTTTATTTGTTAACGTTTGCCGCCGTTTTCGCGGATTCGTTCGGTGCCCGCCGTTACATTTAATCGCGGTTCGTACCACGTTTCTTTTTTCCTCGTCCGCTTTTTGTTTTTCGTTTTAACTATTTCTTTTCCGCTATTGCGTATTCGTACGATTTTGCCTGTATTGGTTTAACGTCCGTCCGTAACGATTTCGGACAAGTGATTGTGATGGTGGCCGGCGGCTTTGCTATCGGTGAGTACGCATCGGTTTTGAAAAACATCGGTTTCGTTTAGAAATTCGGTTCGTACGTACCCGAGCAATCCGAAGATCGCGTGGACGTTCCAGTGGAATTCACTCGCATAAGTACGCGTAAATACAGAAACGGAAAACCGTACGACACCACGCGTCTGTACGGGCGTTCTCGTACACACAACAACACTTTCACTTGTCGTTTTTTGGATTTTTGTAGAAATCGAACGATACGATCGCATTGCCCGACGTCGTTAGGCACAACACTACGTTGTCACAGCCTTTACCGAATACTCGCACAGGAATTTTCTGTGCGCCGTGTACAAACGATAGACGGTTACGTCGTTTCGTTATTCACATTGTTATCGAGTTTGTTTTGCTAGATTTTTAAACGTCTATCGAGTTGTTTGTCTGATTCGTACGACGACGCGATTTTATATTACGAATTTACGCGGAGATTTCGATATTGTATTCGGCTATTTGACAATAATAATAATAATATTATATTCGTAATATTTCAGAAAATCCTTGTTCTCTGTTCGCACCGAAATAGAGTCGTTTAATTTCGAATAAAACCAATGGTAACGACTAAAATCTACATAATATTATACTCGGCACGTTAATATTGTACGGAGGATATTGTTCGGGGTGTTCTAAATCGATTTTGAAATCGCCAGACTGGGACGATAATGATGATTTTCTTTTTTTTTTTTTCAGTCGAGAAAAACACAGACAAATTCACAGTGTAATATGCTATTTGCTTAGTAAATAAAAATAGTCAATAGACGTTAAAGAAAAAAAAAAAATCATAATCGACACTAATAACAAGTATGTAGACGGAGTAACCCATTTGTCACTCAACTCTCAGTTTATTTAAATACTTAATGTATTATTTTACATTACATTCGGCTCGTCTGACCTTACATCAATCGATACATTGTACTGTTGTTCGTAATTTTCATATGAACGAATTTTTTTCAGAAGTGTTGTTTGTCTTTATTTTGCGGTTTAAACTGGCTACGAGTTATCAAGCGTGCGATTAATAATAAAATAAATAATTTTTTTTCCTTCCAACTTCTAATAAATGGGATAAAATGAACTTGATGTGCTTCTGTAAGTGAGACTGTCCCGGTTAAAGAAGACAGTTCGGCAAGCCTATAGATTGGTGTAACGTTTATTAACAAATTGTATAATACTCGAATCGAACCAAATTGTTGTACAAATTATTTTAGTAAAATAAGACAAAATGATACGTTTTTTTTTAATAAAAATAAGTAATATGTAAAATTTATGATATACCCAGTGTCGGCTAGGTTATATTCAATTATATAATATATATATATTATAAAAGATAAATACAATATTGAATAAATTACCTAATTGTTTATGTTTATGATATCGTTCAATGTGATTAGTAGTTTTATATTAGTGTACCACTAATAAAAATAGTTTAAATTATAATATGTTATTATTGTTATTATTACCTGATGTTTTTATATATATATATATATATATTTGTCGATAGTGTAAAACGTTATCGGAGTTATTTATGGTAGTCGATGACTATTACTTACTAATACTTACTGCGATATTATTCAATTAGAATTTAAGTGCCACTAATATTTCTTTAGGCAGATTAAGCAACGAGTATAATAATTTTAACGAGTAACTGGGTGTTGAATATTCGGCGTGTTATGTAATACCGCCTACCTACGTGCTACCCGATTAGACGTATATTTTTATTGAAAACCATTGTTTTATTCAGTGTTTTTTTTTTATTGCTATTGAAATACTATTTTTCAAACTAAACTGTGACCGAGATTATGTCATCAAATACGTTATTATTTACATTTTTGTTTCGTTTTATGAAACCAGAATTACTAGTAGGTATCATTCCATTTCATTTTTAAGAACAAAATGCAAATGATTGACAGCTTAAATCTGTAAATAAATTGGTAACAAGAGCGAAGTGTAAAAGTATTGCATTCATTGGAAAAATATTTAAAACATGTTGAAAACAACAGTAACTTTCTACGCGCTTTTTAAATTATTCTGTTTGATCGTATTTCAATTCGTATGTTTATATGTTATCTCAGTATTATTATTTTAAATATTTAAAGGATATTTTGCGTTTCAATTATAAAAATGATTTTATTCGTAAATAATACATTTTGGTATGTGTATAAACATAATATTAACAATATTATTATTTATTCAGAAATAATGGAGTTTTAAATCGGCTATTATTAAAATTATTTTTTATTTTGTGTTTATTAGGTTTTGTTTTTCTAAATTTCTGTTGACAGTTTGAAATTTTTCCGTACCTACATTATTAATGTGTTACTTTCATTATAAATTTGTGGCCTCGTACAACGTTTTATCGTTTTATAAGTGTATGTTGTCTTTGTATTATGAGTGTATTGATAAATCGTATTAGGCTTTGTGTGTTAAAAAAAAAAAAAAAATACGATAAAAGTTTTACAGTTATATTGTAACGCCATCTAAATATTTAATTTATACACTATCATTGATTACTATTATATTTGTATGTTTATGGGGCAGTAATATTTTAGGTATATGAAAATATAATATACTTTTATTAATAAATATTTATTTTGTATTACGTCTGCGCTCATAAGTTCATTTAAAGTAGATATTACTTGTTATTTAGTTAGTTATGAAGTTATTATTTTTTTTATTATCTGTAAAGGGTGTTTTCGTTTTCTACAAGTTTCTTTGGAAATCGAGTATTGATGGCTAATCGTGGGAGAAAAGAATTTTTACTTTTAGGTTTTTGTCATACGTTTTATGTGCTGGTATTCATCCATGTTGTACATTGTTTCTGTGACTACGAATTTAAACGTGTGATTGGTATCGAATCAATTAAAAATATCCCATACGTGTACCGTATTTCATATGTATAGCCGTTATAGTTTATCGAGTGTTATTCAGAAATGTTTAGAAATGTCAAATTGAAAATTTAACGCACATAAATTTGTTTAATTTTACAAGATAAATTTTTAATATGCGGTGACTGTGTATTGAATACGATATCTCCGTATATTTTTGTGAACAAGGAAGGGGGGTTTAGGGGGTCGTGAAGACCCCTCATTCATTGTAACACATTTTTCGGCAGTATTACAATAAAAATGTATTAAAAAAAATTCAAATATAAATTTGAAATCATAAAAAAATGTATATTCAATGGGCTATTGAAAACTATCAATATTATTTATAGAACATTAAAAATCCGTGTGTATTATTAAAAAAATTTTTTCCACTTCTAGTTGCAGGTATATCGGTCGCGTCATTCTGCACCGTCTACCCGAAAAAGTATTTGCATAGCTATAACAAGCAAAAACCTACGGATATAAAAATGATTCAGTGAAAATCCTTTGAATTGTGGTATTTGAATTTTAGTAAATATTTAACGACATGCTTTTCTAGCGAAGCGAGAAAATTTTTTTTTGTAATTTATTTTATTTATCGAGTACAAGTCGTGAATTTCATTGAACACTACTCCTCACAAATATTGCATAGCGCCGGCTCTGGTTATGAGGCGTCCGTACGATAACGGGGCAGCCCACTATCGTCAAAAATTCGGTCCTTCTAAAATCAACAAACTTCAAACCAATCCAAGAATCAATTCAAGCGCAATCCAAAACGATGTTCTACAAAAACTCCTTTTCCGATTACGAACACATACGTCTCCTCGGCAAAACACACTCACCACCAACTACCAAACGTATACCTAAACCGTATCCATTAACTTGGTCAGACCGACTTTAACGAACCTACAATCCTTCACATCCATCCCCTAGTAGAGGCGAAAGCCTGGAATAGGTAAAGGCTCAGCCATCCCATCAAGGCAAAGCAAAGCAAAGTCTGGTTATGAATAGCTAGTTCAATGAAAAGCGTGTACGAGATCGCGCGCATTTTATTAGCAGACCACCGGTGAATCACACGAATAGAAACAAGACATTTCAGTGTTTTTTGTTTTTAAAAAATTTTGAAATTGCAATATAGAGAGCTAATAATCTTTTCCCGAGGTCTAATAATACGTGTTGTTTTGCTGCTGCAGCCTGTAGAATTTCTCGAATTTTGTCTACAAAAAAAAAATATTACTTTTCTTTTAAAAAATTATTGATTCAGTCGATTTTTCCGCCGAAAACGTACGATTGATTTTACAAGGATTCGTCGTACAAAAGCCTTGTTATTTATATAAAACATGAAATAATACACGTGTAACATACATTTCAATAAGCCGTCTGTAACAGAGAAATGGGTAAATAAAAGCAAAATCTTGTACGTATATATTATACCAATAATTATTCCGTTTCAGTAGATATTATTCCACACCGTACCACCTATACACGACGATGAAAGTAGGTATACGATTCGAATAAAAGTATATCGTGATCGCAGCGGAGTCTCTTCGATTTCCCGTAGACTTTGGCCATTAAAACGTCATTAAATAATGCTCTTTTCCTAAATGTTTTTTTTTTCGTGCAACACCACTGTATCGTTTGAACTCGTTGACAATTCCCTGTATATATACTTATATATAAATAATTCACCTCGAATAACCCTTCTTATTCCAGGAGCGTAAAGACTATTTTCCTTATTTTGGCCCCAGGCCAATCGCTATCACGAACCCTTAGTCCAAGTATAAATGTTTTATGCCGTTTCAGCTATCGCCCGTAAAAGAGTCTTTGAATATTAAACATAAACCTTCTGGTGGGAGAGGGGGGCGGCTGTATGTATAAAGAAGAGAGAATCAAATCTCAAAAATATTCGCTGTAAATCCAGGCAACGTTTTTATAGCTTCGTAGGTAGTGTATCAACTGATTTTTTTTTTTTTATCGTTTTCGGTTTTATTTCCGCGTCTCTCGTGTTTTGATCGTCTTTGTTAGTACTCGTATTTTCAGTCGATACGTTGAATATAAGCGACCCACTGCGTGTTATACACCCGACAGTTTTTAACATCAAATTCGTGTGATTTTGTCTACGTTGATGATATTTTGAATGATATAATATTTATACGCGATAGAAAATCGTCAACAGATTGTTCAGACTTGACAAAAGGATGGAATTCGATTATTAATCGTATGTATTTTCTTTTTATTTTATGAAAATAATAAACCTGCTCGTTGACGTTTTTTTTTTAACAGTATCGCGGTTACGATAAAATTGGAACAAAAATATATTTCACTGATTTGTTTGTGGTATTTTAATTTATTCTGACAATAAGTTCGCGACTGTTTTCGATAAACTAAAGAAAACATAAAACTTTATTTTAACCGTTTTATAAAAAAATGTTTACGCATTCAATTAATAATTGACTGTTCCGAGGCATTAACACAACGGAAGAAAAACAAAAAACGTAATTTCGAATTCTTTGAAATCGATTATTATTAAAAAAAAAAAATGTCTATTATATCGTTGATTTTATAATGTTATCGTTATAAAATGTTTTTAGTAATGTTCGAGGAATCACGTATGAATCGGTATTACTGCAGATACGATTACGAATATTATAATAATGTAAACGTGTACTTTTTTTCTATGCATTTATTCGCGTTTTTAAAAAGTGGTAAAAACTTTATAATTATCGGTGTGTTCGGACCTTAACTGACAGCCACGGATTGACACATGGACAAGTGACGACTGTACATAATACTCTTCTGGACGTATACGGTGTACGCATACGGTAGGCAGCTGTGACCTACCACGATGATAATCTCGGTGTACGTATTGGAACATTTGAACCGAGCGTATTGTGCTCGTTGCACAGACAATTAGTTTTTCTTAATCAAAAAAAAAGCAGACAATCCGGCCAGTTGCGTTCGTTTCGGTTTCATGTACAACCGCTGAGATTGATCGGCCGTCTTGTATTTTAATTATTATTATTGTCACGATTTTTATTGATGTGTAACGAAATGTATTAATTATTATTATTATTTATTTATATAATATATTAATATTAAATTTCGTTTTCGTTATTTTCCGACTTCGCGTCAGACGTACTCGAACGGATTCGTTTAATATAAATTAAATTTAATATATTCGTTTAATATAATATATTGTTTTATATTTATATCGTCTCGCTGCGGTGTTCGGTGTAATGTTATATCTTATTGAATTCGACGTGTATTTTGTTTCGACCTTTCCGTTTCTCTCCGATTACGATAAAATTATAATTAATACGCGAAATAATTAACGCTATATAATAATATTACTATTATTATATATATATATATATATATATATATATATATATATATATTTACATCGGCCTACGCGTTTAATTTCGTTCGGAGTCTCGGAGGAACTCATGCGTATGACTGCCCACAGAGTAATTTCACGAATATCGTCGTAATAAATAATATTATTGTATAAGCGCGTTCGGGACGTTTTCAAATCAATCGATAAATCGATTTTATTATTCATACGAAAAAAAAAAAATTCGAATATAATATACTGTTTTTTTCGCGCGGTAAAACGGCCGTTGTATTCAATATTTCCTAACGTAGTCGTGACACTCGGCGGGACGAGTATAAAAAATATAAATATTTACACAGTAGAAGACGTATATAAAGCGTGTGATATATTAATACGGATTATGTGTATAGTCTGTTAAAATAAATGCGCGCGCGTTTGTGTACCTATACGTGAAAATTATTGCGAATTGCTATAAAGTAGTACCTTTGTACTTGGTTTAATACGATATTGTTTGAATAGTTTGTGTGCATCTACGTGTCGTATAATAATGTATGTGCTGCAGGTATACGTACGAATTTTATACCATTATTTAGATTCGCTTAAAACGTTATTTTTGTTCGGTATCCTTTTTCTCACCGGTTCGTTGCGTTAAGTTTCATAAAATTTAATTATATAAGCGTTTCGAATATTATTACGTACATTTCGGTAAGGGCGCAATCGAAGCCGGTTTGTGGTATAGGTAACCGTATAAATTATAAACACCCTTTATTATTATAATTAGCGTTACAATCATTATCGGGCTTCTTCGGGTGATCTGGTTTAATGCTCGGATCCTGCACTCGCGGTTTTGGATTTTACAATACCCCCGAATCCTTGTGGGGCGCGTGCTGTGTGTGTATCATTTCGTCTCGGTTTCTGTAATTCGGAATAGCCGTATTAAATCGCGGGCTTATTCGTAACGGCCAGCGGTTAGGTGTACAACGGTGTCGCACATATTTTGTAAGGTTTTTGGCTCGGATTTCGTCGTTATGTCGTGTATAACACGAGATAAGTACAACACAACACACCGTTCGGCGTATTCCAATTTCGGCGAAATTATACGATAATATAAATGAACGGTATATTTGCTAATATAATATAATATAATATCGGATTGTATAGCGAAACACTGCTGAGAGAGAGAGAGAGAGCCTATATCTCTGTATATATATATATATATATACGAGATAACGGAATAGCTTTCTGCTAATTTATTTCCCATTAAAATTCGACGCTTTGCACGTACCTATAATAATAATAATAACGTATTTTAACGAAATATTTTTTTAAAAAAACAACACTCTGCCCGATTTAAAAGCGTGGACCACGAAGATTTATTTTCTATATCAAAACGGTGTTTACATTTATATTTTATACTCTCCCACATCCATCCGCCACTCAAAAATATATTATAGTGGACACACACCAGCTATTATATATAAATATTTTTTGTTTAATAGTTTACGCGTAGCCGTAATTTAAGCTCGTATTATACACATTGAGTTTATTGACTTATTTACGATTGTTACTCGAACGACTATTATACTATAGCAATAATTATGCGCCATTTTTCTGTGCGAGATTTTTTAACGGTTTTTTAACGCACAGTGTTTTAAAAATCTCGTCGTTTCTGTTATTTCATTCTGTTGTCAAAGCGTGTCCGTTTTATCATTTGAATACGCGAATATTTCTGTTATAATGGTTTGCTGGTTATGTTTAGGCCTATACCGCATTTTTAGAAATACGTATATTCGAATAAATTAATGAAGGACGACGGACGCGGTCGTTTTGTTACGATTTGATTTTTGGCCAGTATTTCTTTTTTTTCCCTCTCCTCGTGGAATATAAATTAAGCGGCAATTATTTTTGACTTGATTTAAGACATTTTTTTTTTTTTAAATCTCTTGACGACATATCATTATAATTCGACTTAAAACGATATGTTCGTAAGATCTCGTCGTTTCGATTAACCGCGCTTGATTTAGTATGGGATATATTATTATTATTATTATACCTGTTTGCAGTTATTGTACTTGGTAGAGTGGTAGATGATGACACGCGTGCATTGAACACCGCGCGATTCGAATTGCGGGTTTTCAATAACCGAGAAATAAATACCAAAATGTAGAAAAATCGAATATTAAAAGTACAATTGCTTTTCGAAATTGGCTTCGGAAATTTTGTTGTAATAATATATTTTATGTTAAAAATTCAGTTAATCGATTATAATTCGACTAATTTTATTTTCAACGAATCGACTATTGGGTCGTGATGTGAACTCGTACAAAAACCGTAGCTCATCCGATACTTGAGGTACGAGAATGCGAGAAAAGAAAAACAATTTGCAATACGAATCTATTATTATAAATACAGTACGTATATTTTAATGTGCTTGGCGAAGAAAGAAAAATTTAGTTACCTATTATATAAGTGTACAGTTTTTGGTCGAATAATAATAATAATAAAAAAAACGATCGTTTTCATAAAGTAAATACAGTATTATGACGACAAAGTGCCCGAATAATTTCTGCGTCTCCCCACGTATGCAATACGCTGTGCGCGTATATAATATATAGAAGGAAACGTGTGTATAGACCTTCTTGTAGAACCGGAATTGTGTGGAATTCGTATTCGTCTAATCATGGCTATTATATATTGTTTAAAGCGAATTTATACTTCTAAAAAAAAAAAAGCCAATTTAACGCTTGAAAGTCGTTTGTAAATTTTAATATGTGTGCGCGTTATGTGCCGATAAAATAGCAAGTATAGCGAGTTAATCGAATCGAGTCGGTATAACCTGGTGTGACCGCGGTGCAGTGAGATTAGCAGGGAAGAAGATTGCGCGCGCGTTATTGTCATAATAATAAAGGCAAGGGGGGATAAGCGATTTGTCTGTACGGAAAGCGCTGAGCGCCTTTTAAGCCCTTCCGAATCTCTCTCTTTTTTTTTAAATATTTATAAGTCCATCTGAATATATTGCGTGTACGCGTACTGTATACGTTCGTATAATATTGTACGTCAAACGAAAACGTGCAATATTATCGTTCCAGGTGGTTAGAGCTTTTTATGACGGTTGTGCCGCCGCCGCCGCCGCCGCTGCTGCTGCTGCGTTATTATTATTATTATTATTATTATTATTATTATTACGTGTGTGTATGTGTGTTTAGGCGACGAATATTTGCACTAAGAGGGCGATAAAACGGCAGAAAACTCTCATGAATATTAAACCGGCGGCGGTGGGGAGGACGATACGGACGTGACACCCCTTCCTCGGATCTTTTATGTGACCGCCGCCGCCCGGGTCGAGATTCCGGATATTTCGGCAGTTACCGCCACACCACCCCTTTGGCCGGAATAAAGCGCAACTCTCGTGTATATATATATATATATATATATATAGCTTTACCTTTTCTCATTACTATAAAGCCGTTACTGTTCGCCGAACCGCCGCCGCGGCACATTCTTTATCCCGTTATTGTCGTTGGAAATCAATTTTTTTTTTGCCGCTGTGTTCCTCGTATCAGACATTGTATACGCACAATCGATATTACGCGTGACTCTGGTCACGAAATTCGATTCGAAATTCGCCTGGCTCATATTGCGACGTTTTTATCCAGCGTTTTATTCGTTATTGTTTGTGTTGGACATTTTTTTTTTGGTGTCTCATCCGTGTTTTGACTGCAAGCAGTGGCGTGTTGAACTTATTTCTGGTGAGGAGCAAAGATTAATAAATGGTATCATCCACCCCTTCAGGTATCACTCACCACCTGCAGTTGTGTCGTGTCAAATTTTTAGAGGGTTCCAATTACCGCCTTCGAGAAATATAATACAATATCAACACGCTTTTCACAAAATTGGTGATAAAAAACCTTTTCGCCAAAACCGTGTGACTCGACCGGTGGTGGCCATGAGAATAACACGAGAGCGAGAGAGAAAACTTCGAAATCGCTGTACAGTAATCTCGCACGGCCTTCGCGCTGCACTCAAACCGGCCGTCATTCAGCTCTGCAGAACGAGGACCTCTAGCGAGATCCTTCGATCACATTCTCAATTCTGACATCTAGCGTTAAATAAAGTTTAATAATTACAAACTACAAACTAGTATGTTATGATTGTCTGACACACCTGAGTGGCTGAGTGTATAGTATTACGATATTATAGTACCTACTAAATCCATTACCCGGTACCTATTATCTAGTACCCACTCACCACCAATTTCGAGGGAACAATTGCACCTAAATTACCCCTTCAACACGCCACTGACTGCAAGTAATTGTATTAATAACTACACTGCATGCAGATACATCGGTACATGTGTATGTCTTGTATACATCTCATTTATTTTTTACACGTGACAAAAAGTTACCTGTAGCTTAATCCTCGTCTCCTCGTACCTATATAGACATATATAGATATCTATAGATGGCGCTGCCATCGCCGTTCCAATGTAACTGGCAACGACGGTATAGAAGTGGGGGAATCTGGTCGGATGGTGAGAAGAACCGGATTCATGACGTCGTTATGGTAACGATCTCGGTGTCGCACAGATTTATAGAATGACCCCAGCCATAAGACATATATACATGTCAATAATAATTAGGATGTTTATGACTTTTTCGTCGTTTTTCTTTTTTAGTCGTTCACATATTGCAGACGCAAGTTATAAATTCGTTTCGTGTCTATACGCGTATATATAAAAATTAGTCCCGATTTCCCTTGGTCACGCCATAACTTGAGAACGCCTTCATCGATTTCATTCATCTTTTTTCTTTTTTAAGTTTTCTAATACTCTGTAGAAGGTTCTTACGGAAATAAAAGTTGAGAAAATTGCGCAGAAAATCGGAAAATCGCAGAAAACTTCTGTGGCGAAAAAATCAAGGACACTACAATATTATATAACATGTATCTACGGATACCATAATTATTATCGATGACCATAATTAAATCATAATTTTTATGTTCTCGATTTAGATTTAGATTTTTCGTTTTACAATAAAAACTTAATAAATGTCGTTTAACAGCTGCGTCGGACTGACTGACCGATCTAAAAACGCACAGCTCAAACTACTGGACGGATCGGGCTGAAATTTAGCGTAGAGTTATTTAGCTGTTATGACGTAGGTATCCGCTAAGAAAGGATTTTTGAAAATTAATTTTTTTTTATTTATTGTATAAATATTTGTAAAAAAAAAAACCTTCAAATAAAATCACTATATTCTTATGATTTAACGTAAATATATCCACACGATATATCATTTTTAAACTCGAAGTTGTTTTCATTAAATGCAGTGTAAGTGGCGAATAAAATATTTGCTATTTTTTAATTAAAATTTCCAATAATAATTATATGGCGTATCTGCAGTGTATTTGTCTTATTATATGCGTGAGGATTAAATCTCAATAGAACATTATTAAATTATATACATATAAACCGATAACTATATTTACACGCTTTTTACGTGAAAATAACTTATAAAACTTACTCTTATTTGTTTACGAAATTAATTTTTAATTTTGCCCAATCACTGTATTCTAATACAGTTGAAAAAGGTGTCTTCAGTATTACGTAATTGTTAAAAAAATAATTCTGTTACTCGTGTTATTGGAATATTTGTGCGGTTAAAATAATTTCGTGATTTTTTATTTTTTTTTATGTATATAGTGTTATTTATTAATTAATTGTTGTTAGTATTTTCGTATCTTAATTACATTATTTTTTTCGTTAGCGAAACTATTCCATTTTATTTTAAACTTAAATTACTGCTTAACAAGTATTTTGAATATCAATCAAAATTATGTCTTATATATTATTATAATTTATAAGTTCGTTATAAATGCGTATTTTAGTTGAATTTATTACTTCAATGAAAATAATAAAACTGGTAATAAAACCGTGTTATAATTCTTAATGTACTGTGAAAAAAAAAATAAGTGCTGAGGAAGGCACTATAAGTAATTGGCTGTTTTCTCACTGTATTTTTATAGTTTTCTACACTCAAACAGTAATCGCTATCAGTATGTGTATGAAGTTACTATGAAATCCTCAAACGAATTGTTTTGCATTTGTCATGCATTTGTTGAGAAACACGAAATACGTCGAATTAATTTTTTTTACATTTAATTGTGATATTTTATGTTTATATTAAAATTGTTTCATTTTCTTTTTTTACATAGGCAAATAATATTAATATAGTGTACTCAAATTTATTTACAAATTTGGATTTTCTCAACGCAAACGTCAAACGGTTACTATAATAACGTCATGTATGCTTTCATTTAGTTTTCTTTGAAATCCGCTTTTCGTTATTAGACATTTTTAAAAAATGTACAGTGTGTTACGAATTCTAATTTCAATCAATGGAGTATATTATGTAAATTGAATCGCCTGATCGTTTTAAATTAATAAAATAATTCGTCCTTCCAAACTTCGTATTCGTCGTCAACTAAGTCTCGTTATTTTTGTATTTTATCTAGTATTTCGCAAAATAATATAGCGCCAGATAAATACGCGTATAATTTATACGTCACGTTATTATATCCCGAGCTTATTCGATAATATTCAGTCGTTGAAAGTCAATTTATAAATAGTTATTTTATAATGACCGAACGTAAGCCAAATAGTGCGAGTGCTTGTTGACATTTATAAAATGATAAATATGTTTCTCTACTTAAATATAATTCATATTAATAATAATACTGTATGGCTATTAGAACGTTATAGCGCGGTACGGTTGATAAAACGCGATTATAATTTTTAATAGGATTTCAGTACTGTGTGAATTGAACTACCACCTAGTGGCAAAGGTTCCCAAACTGTAGGTCGCGACTCAAAAATTGGTCTCGATAACGTTTTTGACGGGTCGCGAAAAAATGTTCACATGACGGAATACGAGCTGAGGAATTATCGTTATTGATCTGTTTGAAGACAGTTCGTTAAAAATGATTTTCAACTTTGAAAACATTTAATCGAGTTGTCCGTTCACGAGATACCTACCCAACACTTTCCGCTAAAGCCATATAGACGCTACTTCCCGTTGAATTCTTTACATAATTATTGTGGAGTTGGACTTTCGGTCACGGTTATAATGAAAACCGAATTTCGGAATAGATTTCGATTTACCGTACTCCTCGCGTCTCAAATTGACCAACACCGATGCGGACGCATTATTATCAAGAATAATCGAAAACAAGCTCACCCTTCACGGTCGACTGATTTATAATAAATCGTATTTTGTTTTCATTTTATAACGCGAATTTTTTACCAAATAAATCCCGCTTTACGCGGTATTATTACTACATAAATATACCGTACAAAAAAATCGATATGGTGCGGTTACTTAAATTTGATGATTTTCAAAAATGAATGGCACTTATAAAAAGTTTAGGAACTTCTGACTTGTAGTGCGTATTGTACACGTAGGGAATATTATATAATAGTATTATATAATGTGTAACGTTTAAACTGAAAATAAAAATGTCTGTGAGTTTTGTCGTCGTCAAAATCGTTAAATTATCATTTATCAATATATTATGTGTAAAATTGTTGTGCGCGAAATTAAAATAACAATGGGTGAATCATACTTGAGCGGGGTCTACACGTAACGTTATTGTGTCTGTACAAATACACGTTTTGTCATCACATTACTATATTCAACAGTGTTTCGATCCAACGGTACACTTTACCGTTTGCATACGAGAGAATATTGGACTAAATAGACTAAAGGGTAAATTTGTCATTCCCTAATCAATGTCCCATTTGTCTGTTGCGCAGCTCTCTTACATCGGTGTGTTCTGTGGTCGCTGCGACGGCGTTCAGTTAATTTGCACCAAAACCACGACATTTTTCATTGTCAAACTACCCCAACGATGTTCCCTGTTTTCGTTTCTCGAATATTCAGGACCCTCCTTTTGCTAGTTCGTCGTCCTACGTGTGTACGTACGAAGGGTGCGATTTCAAATTCGGTTTACATGATTTATTTGAGTATTGTGTGTTATTCGTAATGTTTAACTGAGTTATGTTCGCTATAGTTTAATGCACTTAGCGCATATAAGTGAAAATAGTTTATAATAAATGGTTTTATTTAAAAAAAAAAAAAGTTATTTTATATTATGTAAAATAACTATATTCACATATACAATAGTATTTAATGTGTAATGTACGTTGAAATCTAAGTAAAAACTCGGTTTGTCGGGAATTTCGAGTCGACGAAAACCGTATAAATTATCATCGTTTGTTCTCGATTATTATTCCTGTTCTGATTACTATTCGTAACCGCGTATTAAATTGTACAGGTTTTTTTTTATTTAGAAAAGTCGATTTGATGTTAATTGCTCGGGTTTATTCGACATTTGTTTTCGATGGATATTATAAACTACGAACAGATGACGCCGCAGAATTAAGAATTAATTTGCGGGACAACAATAATCGGACTGATGTATGCAGTCGTTTCGTTAGGATTAAGAAACCGGAAAGTCGGCTAAATTTAGATTTTGTTTGGATATAATTAATGTTCCGAGGTATCGAGGAAAACGTGCCAATAATATTGTATTATATTCGAGTTAACGAGACATTTTTAACATTGTCTTGTTAATGGGATTTCGGATTACGGCTTACAGATGTTCGGATGACGCTGAGAATCGTTTTTACATAACAATAATTATCAATGGTTATTGTTAATTAAAAATACATTTTGTTTGGTTTTTATTCGAAATAAAAATGCTAGTTCGTTATATTTTTCTATGTAGAATTTGTTCGTGGTTTTAAAAAAAATATATATATATGTATTCAAATTGTATTCCCAATACAATGGTATAATTTCTCTCTGCAGTATTCCATCTAATGGTTGGTCACTATCATTTGCCTTCAATTCTTGACATACATTCTCGATCTTCTATTATCTGACTTATATATTGTAATCTTGGTTTTCCTCTATGATTTTTTCCATCTATTATTCATTGCAATATTAGTCCTAGCAACCCTTGGTGTCTTAAAGTATGACCTGTTAATTCATTCCGTCTTTTCTGTACGCTTTTCCGTATTGATTTCCTCTCGGATACCCTTTCTGCTAAATCTTCTCCATTAGTAACTATTACGATATAATAAATGAAATATTTTAAATCGGTAATTTTATCGTTTTTCTAGGTACGTTTAGAGACGAGCGTGCAGAATGAATTCGGTGTGTGAATACGGCAGTTAGAAGAGGGTTGGACACGATGGACGCGGATCCTTTATGCGGTCTGTCCGACTGTTCGTCTGCGTCGGTTCGGTCGTCGTGGAGTAGCTCAGCGGCGGAGGACAGCGAGGACGAATGGAGGCAGCAGGTGGACGAGTTACGGTGGTACATCGATCCGTCGTCGATGCAGAACGGCGATACTGTCAGACACGTCGGTAAATACGAGGTAAGTCGGTCTATAATAATAATAATAATAATAACGCAGAGAGAGAGGGAGAGATAATTGAAAACGAACGAAAACGTCGCCGCCGCTCCGCGGACAAATCGACGTATTTATGGCTCGAGTCATAAAACGTCTCCGGTATAATTTATTTTTTGCATTCATCTTCGGCGATGAGGATTCCGTCCCGTGTTTTATATCGTCGGAAAGACGTGTGAAATGGACGGTGTATACAGCAGCAGCAGCAGCAGCAGCAGAAGAAGATGACGGTTTTAACTGTTTCACGAATCCCGCGAGACCCGCGCGCGCGCTATTGGAATGTTGTTTTTTCGATTTTGTTGCGTTCGGTCTTGCCAACGATATACGGCGAAAAGTTTCTATTCCGCACGCATAGTACGAAAAACAAAATAGAATTACGATTTTCCTCCCTATATCGCGTTGTTGTATATAATTCTGTATTATTATCAAAGCGCTTGGAATCTCGGTTTTCTTTATAACGCAAATTAAATAATAATAAAAAATTTATCGACGCGATATAAGTTTTTTTTATTCTTCTCAAATTTTATATATATATATATATAAACGTAATCTGCAGTTTTTATTTCGGAGCAGTACAACGTCCAATCGTGCCAACGCGTTGCGTTTTTTTTTTGGTGAAAGTATCGATTAGTTTCTTCGGTTCAGCGTGAAACTCGTTACATAATATTTTTTTTTTTACCAATTAAGAAAAAAAAGCGAAGCGAATAATTAGGTATTTACATGGGAAAAAGTTTGATGCGAATTTATTTTATACATTATAATATGTATAATGAATTCGAACGTCAATTTTTTTTTTTTTTTTTAAACGTATTATCGGATCGTCGTTGTTCGAAGTCTTTTTCTTCTTTTATCTGTACGAATAGAAATAATAATAATCGATACGCGTATAGTTCTGACGTGAAAGGTGTTTTTATCGGATCTGTTAATAAAGATTATATATATATATATATATATATATATATATATACGGGAATTCGTTAAGAAAATATACTCTTGTTTTTTATTATTAATTTAGTATGTCATTGAACTATAGATACAATAAAACAGCGTATTTTAATATTTAATATACTCACATTATATTACGTCTAACGTCGTTATATTAATGGTTGTGAAATCCTTATTTCCTTAACCATTCGAAATTTTTATAACCGCCACTCAAATATATGCCATATATCAACGCGACACTGTAAGTCCTTTCACTATATATGCATAATGTCGCTCGAAACGTCCTTTTTTTTTGTACAACAAAATATTTCGGAGAAACTATAACGGTCCGGTAGCTATATAACGAGTGCAGCGTGAACAGTGTGTAACACAGACGAATTATTTTTTTATATGTACGATTGTACAAAGTCTATAAAATAGTACTATTATTAGACGCGTTAACATTAAAAAAAAAAAAGTTTAATAGGATCTGTATATGTTGTTTAAGGAGACGAAATTTTATTTATAAAATATTTAATCGAGGTTTTTAAATTTATCAAATATTGGCGGTAGTGTACAGTAGTATAAAATGTCTAATTAAACATATACAATTATAGGTGTACGTATTTTTTTAAAACGTATATCTTTCACCGATGTATCGTGTCTACTCGTATATGGTATTCAATTATAATCTATACTCATCTACTATCAACGTTTCGAGATTGAAAAAAAAAAAATTTAATTTTAATTCCCTCTCCCAGTAAATTCTCAACGAGTGTTAATTGTAAAATTAGCTGTATATATGAACTATCGATTTTGAACACGATTATTACGAGTATAATATGTATTTTCGAACGGAAATCGTTTTCATTTAGTCACGTTTTAAATAAAAATACATAAGGGACGGAAATTTCGTTTGGGGGGCGATTCGAATATCCCTAGGGTGCGTATGTGTTAATAGTATACGGTATTATCAAATGGTATTTCATTTAAATTTGAATTTTATTACTCTGCGACGTGTCCGTTCCGTCACGTATTTCGCGCGCAAAGGGGATGCTTATTTCTTCTCGTATATAATGTGTTTTTTTTTTTTGAACACTCAGATAATATTCCAATAGTTTTACATATTTTTCAATATAATGTTTCCACGAGAAAATCGTTTTGTTTTTTTTTTGTTCATTTCGCTAGTTATTCAAACGATTTTTTCACTTCGTAAATATAATAAATTTGATATTTATTATTTACATATTATATAATACGGTTCAGCTGTAGACGTTTAAAGACAGCGTGTTTAGATTCGAATTCATTTTTAATACATTTTCGACGCGAATCGATAATTGTTTAATTAAAAAAAATATATATATATCGTTTCCGACTGTTTTCCGAGTGATTTTCGCGCATTATCACATCGGGTCGTCGTCGATCGGCGTGTTCACGTCTGGTGGTTACAATATAAATCGGACTTGAACGATAACAGTAAACGGGTATCGAGGACCGGTCGCGTATACTCGTTTTTCTTGCCTGCTGCAGTATATGTTCTTAGAGAGAGATAGATAGCCGTTGAAACGGAGAGCTGTTGCAAAACTTCTTTCCGTACACGTGTGGCTTGTACAATATATTATTATTATTATTATTATTACTTGTCACCGTCGTCGAGACGGTGATGAGCGACAATTTTTCGTGGACATTATTTCGTGAACGTATATTAATATAATGTTGTAAGACGAGAGAGAGAAAGAGAGTGGGAGGAGGAGAGCCTTGTCGGTAACGGGACTGTGCAGTATAGAAAACGAGAAATTCATTACCACCGATGGATTTGAAATATTACTGGCAATCACGAGACCAGGTGAATGTACTATTGTTATTAGTGTTGTGTCGTGGTGTCGGACAATAGACTCGAGTCCGAGGGTGGCGATGATGATGGTGGACGCACGCCTCGTTAAATCCTTCTTTTCTCCTTTCCTAGTGTCCGCCGCAGTGTTTGTTTTATCTCTGTGTGTGTGTGTCGTGAGATTTCCAATTTACCGGGGATGACCGATGGTAGTGTGTACACACTACTTTTGCGCTCATTGCCACACCACGATTTAGTTATTTTTAATTTAAAATCCCGTATTATTATTATTATTATAGCCTACGACGCATGGAAGAACGCGGTTTATACAACACTGTATTATTACTGTAGTACCCCATAAATTGTTGCAGCCAGTCGTCGTAATAGTAGTAGTAGTACATAGTACATACTAACTTAATTTTAAAACTATTGTTGCATTACGCGCTCGAGCGAATTTCTCCTCCGAACAGCTATTACGCGTTATTCAAAAATAATGCACGTTTTCTGGAATTAATTCAACTGCTCCGCAGCTAAAACGACGATAACTTACACGTCCATGTTAATTAAACTTATCCGCGCTCTTAAAGTTCGTAGAGTTATTTCGTAGTCGTAAGTGAGTAGTGCCGCGTGTTCACTATATATTTTACTTTGTTTCTTATGGTTCCTCCGTACACATTGAAAATTATTATTATTATTATTACACGACGGCGTTGTTATAAAGTGAGCCCGAAAAGAATAGCGTAATTTGCGTAGCCGTCTGAACCGGAGAAACGCGATTCGTTCATATTGTATTCGATATTTATTTATAAAAAAAATGTTCCCTTCGTATATACATAATATTATAAAGGTACCGTCAGTGGTTGATTTGGGGGGACTGAGTATCCCTTCTATTTTTTCAGATATTTGGGCGTACCTCTACTATTTTTTTTTTTTTTTTAAGAGGAACGCGAGGGACGATCAGTACTTGATTTGAAGGGGGACTGAGTACCTCAACTAATTTTTTTGGATATTCTAGCGTACCCCTACTTTTAAAAAGGGAACGCATGGGACGGGTTTTTATTTAATTTTATATTTTTATAAAATTGCTCGACTTACATTTTTGTATTAAATACGTGAATCTTACAAAATGTATTGATGTCTCATACCTCGTACGTGGTAACTGATAAGTAGCCATCAATGATAACCATTCATTATCTATAAATTCAGGTACTTTGATAATTATTATAATATTCTGTTTTGTTTTGATACGTGTTTAATGGTTTTATATTAGTGCTTCTTAGAGGAATGTAAAAGGGGGTGTGGGGGGTGGCGAATCCCCCCGCGGTAATGTGAGGGATATTAAAATGCTAGGGACGCTACTCTTTAAAAAGTAGTTAGAGTACCTCTACTACTTTTTTCCCAAGTCAAGCACTGGGTACCGTTATTATATAGTGCGTTAATGTCGTATAAACTATTGATTTTTTTTTTTTTTAGTACAATAATTTCTTCGTTTAACTATATGAAATACTCGAATCTCATTTCGTTACATAAATTTATGTATTTTAATGGTTTTTGTCAGCTCTGTTTTACTTGCAGTGTACTCGTGTTTGTCACTGTAGCTGTGTTATGAATGTCGGTTTTCGCGGACTGCAGATTTCGAGTAGAAAAATGTGTGTGATGCGCGAATAGCCCCGCGTATTATGCACAAACAACTTTCGGAACCGGGCGATAATAAGAAAACACCGCCGGGGACTTATTTTTTATTTAATTTCCCCATCATACCTGCAGGTGTGTGTGTGTGTGTACTCTATACACTGCAGCGTTGCGTACAATTCGTCTCGTGGGAACCATTTATTTCGATTTTTGGCTTCTTCGTTCACCTCCGGTCTAACAGTGCTTTTAACCGTTTCCGTCGACTCGACTATCCTTTTAACTTTTATGTATGCATATTTTCACTCCGGAGGCTTCTTCTTTTTTAATATCATCATAACACGTAGTTTATATTAAAAAATATTGCGTTTAAATCGTGTATTTACTTGTATTCTTTTGTTTTTAGAACCCAACAATTTTATCTCTAAGGTAGAGACACGCGAATTTCTGTTAAGAGTGTGATGCGTAGGCGTTATTTATCAACTACTGCGCGGCCAGAAGATTAGAAAAATCACGTTATTTGTAAAATGTCTCGGAAGTACCGAGTGAGAAACGCGATGAATTTTCTTTACCTTTGTCGTTAATTTGGATTGATTTTTCTTATTCTCGTATTATACGTTATGAAAATTACGCTCTCGTGTAGGAAACGAGTTTTTTTTTTCTTACACTCATTCAAACGCGATACCCCGAGACTAGACGTAATTTAAAAGTAAACGTTGTCTACGTGTGTACATTTATTCAATTCAACACGATGTACGCAATTATATCAGTTGTTCTATAGTTGTATAAAACTACAATTTTTGTACAAGATAATTCGTATTGTTTTGAATTTCGATGAAATATATATATATATATATTTGCAATTTAGATCTTTATATATTTTTTAATATATATATATAAAGTAGAATTATTTAAATACATTATTATAATTTTTTTTTTTTACTCTCCGTACTATTACAGTTGAAATCGTTACCAACGATTCGAGTTGAAAACGTTCGCTGTTCTCCTCGGACGGAATGTTTGAAAATTGTATTTTTAAAGGTATAAAAATTTTTAATAAAAACGAATCTTTTAGCGAGTAAATAATATGTCCTGGGAAACTCGACTTGTGTACGGATTTAGACAACATCTGTGTACCTGGGAGGATTAACCATCTCCACGAACTGTTTGGAACGTTGCCAAAGCGTGTACCGTTCGCTTTTATTAACGTCTGGTGCATTTTTTTTTTTTATTTTAACATTTTTGTAACTACTTTTTTTCTTCTTCTCCAGACTGATCCTCGAACAAAAAAAAAAAAAAATTAATGACTTATTACTACGATAGACCTACGTGTACACACACGCATGAAGTGGAACGTTTCAAAAATTATATAGTAATTTTATTTTAATAAACGCTTTCATATTATTGTTTTTTTTTTTATGTTAGATAAACTTAATTTACAAACGTATTGTGGAATTGTTACACGTGTTAGACTAATATTTTATTTTATTTCGTAGGGGGTTTTTTTTTCGAAATAATATTTTAGAACAAACACACATGTGTGTGTGTGTCCAAAATAATAACGCAAAAATGTGCGTATTACTACTGTGCAGGTTAGGTAGGTCGCGTCAAGTTAGATTTAGGACTTGTCTGGTTACATAAACGTGACAGTTCTCGAATCCCCGTAGGCACATACGTAAAGCCCCCAAAAAAAGGTCTCATAAAAAAAAAAAAAAGGAAGAACAAATGACTGACTTCGATCCCGTTGAAGAAGGTGGTGCTCAGTGCGCGTGCTCGTGTTTTTCGCGTGGGTTTTGCGGTTAGACAAATCGCAGTGTAAAAGCTGAGAAGAATGAATAAGGAATGCTCGCAGTGTATATACACAGTAGTAGTACCTATATCCACTATAAATTTTCTTTTTTTACCCTTCACTAATTCAGATAAAATGCTTCCAGAAAAAGATACTCGTAGTTCGGAGACTGTTGTAAGGGTGGCGCAATGTGTTTTTTCTTCCCTATAAACACGTTTGTTTCAATTCGCTGTTTTGATTGCTAGCCCCAGCCGCCGGGGAACGATTTTCAATAACATTAATGCGATTTAGTTTTATTTCTATATACCCTGCGCGAGTAGACACTAGCACACTATTATTATTATTATTATTATTATTATTATTATTATTATTATTATTATTATTATTATTATTATTATTATTATTATTATTATTATTATTATTATTGACTTATTCGTTTCGGACACTTTGGACGACGCGCGAACATATTCAAAATTTAAATTTAATTTACGGTTATTTTATTGGAGGAAGGCAGTTTTTTGCATGATTCTTAAAAATAACGGATTGAAATAATAAATCGGTACGAGATTTCGTATGATGTCTTGTATGTAACTTGGGAGGTACGCTGGTCGTGGTTTTTTTTTTGAAATTTGCTACGTTTCATTGATTTATTTACCTACTTGAATTAACGCATTATTTTTGTCTTACAGAAAATCGCTTAAATACTGTGCACATTGAAAATGCGCGAGAAAGAATAAGCGCAAATATAGGCGCAGAGTCCTGTGAATATTGTAACGACTTGTAATCGCGGTGATCCTTTGTCGAAACACTCGATAATAATTATTTATTTTCTATACATATATATATATATGGATTTGAAATAAGTTTTCGTAGTTTTTGTTTCGTCAAATGTGTATGTGTGTTCACTTTAATGTATTTGTATTCAATATATTATAGTCGGTGTTATTAAAAGTAGCTAGTAGGGTTGAAGGAAGCATATAATGCGTTTAATTAAATTTTATGACGTCGGTATGTTCAGAAAGATAAGGTTATTACTAAAGTGTAAACAAAAAGCTCGTTTATCAGAGTAAACGACAAACGATTGGGGAGAGGGGAATATCGTCCGAGTGAAATTCGCGTGATACATTATAATAGTGTATACTTTACTGTTATAAATAGTCGTTATGTTTTTTTTTAAATAATGATAATAATAATAATAATTATTATTATTATTATGATCAGTAACATTCGCCTTTCGTAATAAAATCAACCACGCGCAAAAAAAAAAAAAAATGTTAAAATTTTATAATATTATGTGTTACATTTACGAATAACTATTACTTGTTATTGTACACTAAACAATAGTGATAATATTTTGTTTAGTATATTCAATCGAAACATTATGTATTCACCTAAACGCGCGTAAGTATTAGATTTCGTTATTGCGATTATTTTGGATTTTACGAGTCGAACTTGGGTTTTTATTTGTGAGTCCTTTGGGGGAATGACGGAAGACAGTAGTGGGAAAACATCAACGATGCCTGCAATGCGCACCAAAGGGACTTATCTCGGGGTCCGAAATGTCGTCTATTAATTACTAGCCTGGAGGTCGTATAATGGCGGAAAACCTTGGGCGCAGTCATAGGATTAAAGGGGTGAAAGTTTACGGGTACCCAAAACTCGGTCGAACACACGTATTCGCGCAGAGACGGGGACTGTAATATGAAATTACTTTCAAAATATTCACCCTTATATGATCTGCTAAAATGGCATTCCAAGCGTTTTTAATATATTTCAATAAATCACATTAATAAACCGTCGTGAAAATGATTATGCAAATTGAATTTTAAGCATCGCGTGTATATGATATATATATATATATGTTTATAAAAATTGGCTTATGAAGCGTGTTTTGCGGGGAAATTAAAATTCGGGAAAACGTTCGATTTTTCTTTTTTTTTCTCTTTGTGTACGTCTTGTAAATATTTTATTCGGAATAAAGTACAAAACCGTAAGAAGAAATAATAATATTAAAATATTATCTAGGAACAAGCGGATGGTGAAATAATAATACATTTTGTATGCTGCGTTTAATTATGTAATAAAACTGTCGAGGAATTAATTATTATATTGTGTTTAATTATTACTGTCGTTGTTGTTAAATTGCATCTTATTGGTTTTCACGAGTTAATGCTCGCGGTATAATGACACTATATTATACATAACTAATAACAACGCCGTTGTATGATACAAGTAGTAAATATTTGAATTTAATTACGTTTATTTCTGAACTTAACGTTAGTCGCTAATTCATTTTTTAGTATCAAATATTTTTAACACTCTTGGTGCAGTAGAAACTCACATTAGATCATCACTATATAATAGTAGTTATTTTTGTTTTGAATTTTTCCTCGTTAATAATAAATACTTACGTAATACGCGGTACGATGTGAAAATGTAGCCATAATAACATGAGGTATCTTTTGCAAATTTATTTATGCGTATTATTAATAATGCGGGGTAGTTTAAAGTATGAATTTTAACTGCGTTTAAGAAAAAAAATGAAAATATATACGAATTCGTAAGTCGCGTTGAAAACTTTTAATTATTTCACGTCAAGTTTTTTCTGTACTACTGTTCATTATTTATTTATTTATTTTAATCGACTGTTAATAATAATTCATTACATTTCAAAAAGTTTATAACTAATTAAACGATTTTGTATTGAACTTCCCGTAAGTTACGAACTATTGTTTTTTACTCTTTCAAAGTAATTATAGAGTTTTGTATTAAATTTCAAAACGATTAAAAATAATTAAAATCATTTAAAATTCGATTTTCCTATAGGTTTTATGTTTTTTGTTTTTTCACTTAGTTATTAGAATTGGAACACTATTTTTTTTGCTTTCTTCTTACGCAGTTCCGTTTGTGTTTCGTGGCAAAATATAATGAAAATAACAAAAACGGAATACTGTCTATATTTGTTTTACCATAAATATCATTCTCGTTAGCTACTGTACTTCGTATGATTCTCTCGTATCCTGTCGGATACGCGCAACCGGCATACGGATGATGTGTGTGTTCTTTCAGTCACTATTGGAAGCCCTCCAAAAAAAAAAAAAAAATGCACATAATATTATAATATTTTCCACGCTCGACGACAGCCCGACTGTGTTTTATCTATTTTATATATATATATATATAAATGTGTGTGTGTGTGTATATTTCATTTCTTGTAGGTGAATAACTTTTATCGGTTATTATAAATTCGCATAAATTCTCCTTGAACGCCGCGCGCGTTAGTCGGAGTCGATAAAACCCATCTGTTTCTTCCCCACGTTTTCAAAAGTTTTTCTTGCTAAGTGTTTTCAAAATGAAAGTATAAGAACATCGCGCGTGCTTTCATATATCGTGCAGTATGTATATATATATATATATAACAGTTTTCGGAGGACCGCCGCGAAACGGTGATATTTATGGCCATCGACGGGACTTATTGGCTTTAGGTGTCGATTTATAGAAGTGTGAAAGTGCGCAGAAAATTATTGCTTATACCCTTTGTTTTTCAAAAGTTATAGTTTTTTTTTTTTTGTATGCCTTTTTCGTATACCACGTGATGACTGTAGTAAAAGTTCCAAGTGTAAAAAAAAAAAACAGTCGACTTCGCCGTACAGTCGCGGGAAAAAGACGTCGAAAATCGTTCACGAAATCGCTTTTGCATAATTGTTATACAAAAGTTTTCGACACTTTTGTTTCCACTTTAGAAAATCAAATGAGGTATTGTGTGCATTTTTTTTTCTTTTTTACGTAGGTACAATAGAAGTCTCTGGAATAATTCGAAATCGTTTCGTGTTAACGAGACGTGAAATATTTTAACGATATTCCTGTAATATGGTACGCGTTCGACGGATGAATAAAAGAAAGGAAAAAAAATTCGTTTTTCTCTACGACTCGATGGGAATAGTGTGTGTATAAAAATATTTTAAAAACCGTAGGGATGTCACGCCACCACGCGTATGTCATATTAATTACTATACTTTGTACGCGCGTAGAATTTCTATTGGATTTTTCGTTAATGATTATTTCCTTATAACGCGAATTCGTTCTCCGGGACACACACACACACACACACACACACACGTGTTGGATTATTGCCCGAAACCTCCTTACTGCAGGAGGTTATGTCTTAAAGAGGATGTTATACTGAAAGTAAAACACCAGTGCAGTTCACCGTAACTTTGTGTAGAAACTACGAGTTTGCGCGAACATAAAACACCGGGGTTACAATTAAAATAAAAACACTAAATTTTGGAAACTACATATAGAAGAGAATTTAATCTGTGTCGTAGCGTTTTTATTTTTTTCATAACTTGTTTCGATTTTGTATTATATATATATAAATACGTATCATAAAAGTTTAACAGTTAATTACTCGATTTAAAATGATTTTATAAAAAAAAAAAAAACGCTACGACATAGTTTTGGCTCTCTTCTATATGTGGTACCAAAATTTGATCGTTTTATTTTTGATTGTAATAGTGCCGGTGTTTTATGTTCGCGTAAACCAGTTTTCAGTCTCTTATTTGAGACGTGCGTAGTATCCTCTCGAGTAAAAGTGTTTATCAGTCGGTGTTGTCGATTGGAAAAAAATTGAAAAAAAAGCCGATAAGAATTCTCGTTCAAAAACAGTGCTACGAAAAAAATTTCTAAAAAAAACGTTTTAATCTTTTTCGTCGTCGTTACAGTCTGTCGATGCGTGTTAGGGGCAAACGAGATGCACAGCTGTTCGAAATTTCAATTTCGATTCCAGACTGTGCCGTTTATATTATACTCGTATATTAGCACAGACGCGCGCGCGTTTAAGCTTAATTTCTTGTTTCCGCATTATTATTATTAGTCTCTGGCGGTGTATCTACACGGGGTTTTTTTTTTAGTTTTAATAACGGTCCTTTAATATAGAAAACGGAACGAGTTGTTTTTGAACGGGTATGCCGTACACGAATTACAACGTAGTTTATAAACATAATATTATTTTTGTATATACCCAAAGGCTATTATTATGTTATTCACCAAGAAAATATATACACGCAAAAAAAAAGGTTTTTTTTTAGTCGTTATATTAATAACGCGTAGATTGCATTAAAATGTATTGTCTTTGACGATAAATTCGGCCGGTCTGAAAAATTAATATTGTCACTTCTGGTTTTTAAAATATCTCGAATTCGTTGTGTTTTTTAAAAAAATGCCAACCATTATGTATACGTGTTTTTTTTTTTAATATCAGTTTTCATAAAATATATATGTTTTTGATCGCAGAGTTTGAGAAATATATTTGCAAGTGTTCAATGCTATATTGTTTCGTTGTTAAAAAAGACGACTTTTAAAATGTCTAAAATCAAATACATTTTTCTTTTTTACCATTCCGAAATCAATAAACATTGTTGTAGTTTCGTTTGAGTACGAGTATAGAAGTCAAATACTTTTATACACGCTAAACGCTTTAAAATTACTTAAAAATTTTTGTTTTTATTAATTAATTTTTAAAATTATATTATTTTCATATTTAATTTTTATAACGGGGCGGTAGGTTTTTCTCGAGGTTTTCAAATTATTATTTTCGTTAATAGTGAACGCGCGATCGAGATATCCCGCAAGAAGAAAATGCATTGGGGTTTGTTTGCTTTCGGTTTCCGAGGTAACCGTTAAAGGTTTTCAATATTTCCAACTGTGCCGAGAAAAGTTGCACCGACCCGTCGCGGACAAATGTTAAATGGTTTCAAACGCGCGTATTTACAATCGTGTTTGTTTATGTTTAATGTTTACTTTTGTCCTCTCCTTCAAACGCATTACGATAACGCTTACACAGTAAATCAATACTTACGCGTTTTGGCGTACACGTCATGCTGCGCGTTCTGTGTGTCATTTGATTTTCTTAAAAAAAAAAACTGTATTTCCTTTTATAATAATTTCTATACATGTACACGCGTATAGATCCCCAAGTGGATTGCTTATTATACACTGACCATTTCAATGCCAGAGTTTTTTTTTCAAGCCTTGTGGATGAAAAAAAATTATACCCATAAACATTACCAGTGCTGAAAGTTCCGATTGAACAAAATATAATATATTTATAACGTATTATTTAGAGAATATTTGAAAAAAAAAATTAAAACATTTGATTTATAATAGTACCATCATTGTGGTATTTTTTCATGGGAGTATCGTGTGGTAAATTATTACGCCATTGCTGCCGTCGTTTATTTCAATAATTAAAACCAGTAGGACGGTCTCCTGCTGGCTCGCATGATAATTACACCTTAATTAATTCGCCTTTTGTATAGGTACAATTTCGTTTTAACCAAAGTATATTGACGGTTCAGGATCACGTTATTCGCTTCGCAGTCTCATCTGTACCGCCTCCGATTCGATTTGGGTCCCAGGCGCAGCTTCTTTTAACAGCGTTTTCTAACGTTTTCGTCTTTCTGTCCGAGTGAATAATCGTCAAGAAAGACTGGCAGATCGTTGCGACGTCAGCCAGAATTCGTCGCTTCTTGGTCTTGATCGTCCGGGAATTGACTTTCCTCCGGGCCACACAGTGTATCTTCTACGTCCGTCAGTTGGAAGGGGCGTTGAAGATGCTGGGCGACCGGTGTCCTTTCGTTTATCCATTTTGTGCGCACGGACGGTGTGTTTAACCAAGATTTACATAAAACGCTAGCCGCTTTGTACTTTAGCGTCTTGTTTCGCGTTTTCGGACACGAGTGGCCGCGGTCTTGTTCACGTTGCCCTCGCATCGGTTTTAGCATTGTAATACAATGACTATAGTCGTTATACGGGGAATAAATGTATTTATAATAATTCTTTTCGCCCACATTTACGACGATCGATTTTTCCATTCGTAAGCCGCGTTTATATCAGTATACCCCGTCTCAATTGTTGCGAGTTGAACTCGACTACAAAACGCGTTTAGACGTATGTGTACTGCGGTATCGAACGATGTGGTGTGTCTCTCTGATGCGGACTCTCGGGTTTATTAAGACTGCAGTAGCGTAATATAACCGTTCAATTATTATTATTATTATTGATAACTCCATCAGCCGAACGAAACGCTAATCATATACGTACATATAATATTACTCGGCCGTCGAAACGAATCGAGACTTTTGTTAAAAAGCCGCGCGTCATTCGGAAGATTGATGTGACCGAATTGTTCTGGATACACGCGCGCGCGCGCGCGCAGACGCAATTGAATTAAAACATCGTTATTCCGTGGAAAACCGTAGTCGGCCTAATGGATTAACTGCCGCCGATTTTCCACTAGAAATCTGTCTTCATTATTTCTCATTACCAATTCTGCGCCGTCCCCCTTCTTTATAACAGAACAAAAAGCCACGTTCGCAATCATCCGTCAATAATGGACCGTTTGACGCGGGCTATTTCGTCTTAATTGCGAAGACTTCGGCGTGTATATTACGGCACGTCGTCGTTCTCGTTTTTTTTCTTCTATACAAGAGTTTCAGTGCCGACGGAAATAAAAACACAAGTTTTTTCACAACGGTGCTAAAAGATGAAAAAAAAAGTATTGTCTATTTCTCGCGTGTATATTATTTGTGTACAGTTTGGTGGAAACGCCATTTGAATTCGTACTTGCTTCTCGAGAGCAATTCGATACGGTGTTTAGAACGATAAACGAATCTGTTGTGGACACCACACGTAGTTTTTATTACGTATAATAATAATATTAAAAGAAAAAAAACTATATTTTTACCTACCAACTTTTTATATGCTAAACAGATTTGCTTACTATATATGTGTACATCGTTTTATCATTACTCTTGACATTTTTCTTCTATATATAGACACACATTTTTCGAATAAACGTCGTATATTATTTACTATAAAATTCTGTATATTACAATAATAGAGTTACGATTAATTTCAACTATATAACGTAACGGCGTTAATATTACCTACATATTCTGTTGTTAACAACTTGTATACATAAAATACAAATCACACTACGCAATCTCGGCATTTTTAATTAATTACGTACGTTTATCAAAACAACGCCGCCAACACCAAGTGTTTATTTTTTTCTCTCCGTACAATGTTCGTTTTAAATACAAGGAGAATTTCTCTATAAAACAGTCAGTTCTTCGAGTGTTTAATTGACGTATAAAATGAATTTCCCGTTTTCGTTTAACGTATAAATAATAACAGCTCATTGCGATTAATTAAAACACTATAATATAATGGTTTGTTGTCAATATAATAATATTGTTTACTGATCGTAATACTACCTCATTTCTGAGCGACCTGCAGCCGAGTAATGCGTATATGATTGGTTGATTTATATGGGGTTATGAAACGTGTATTAGAGGGGAGAAAAGAAAAGAAACTGTATAACCAAGACCTACCAAAAGTTATTATATACCATTACAGTAGTAGTGCGTCTTTAATAAATCATTTTGATAATACCTCAACTCCCGTGGTTTTCCGTGGAAGTGACATTATTATGCTGTTGCAGCACATACGCGCGCATATCAAACGATATGTATGTATGTGTGTAATGTGTATAGAAAGTTTATTGCAGTCCGTTCTGTGACGGACGGTCTAAATATGATGAATTTTGAAACGATTTTTTAAAAAAAGAAGGTTTTTTCGTTTTTTTTTTACCAAACATTTTCGTTATGACATGAGCATTTATTTATTTTTTTGAAGAATTCCTACTTTAGAAAAAATGCCTATTTCATTTACAAATTTCGTAAGTTATTGTCGTTGATCTGTTGCGTCGTCTGATGTTTTAAAGCAAGGGTGTCAAAGATACGGCCCGCGGGCCATGACCGGCCCCCAAGACACATGGATTCGGCCTATGCGGCAGTCGAGTCTTCATCAACCAACTTCATTAAAAAAAAAATAATAATCCATTTTGGTACTGACATTAATAATACGTGGAAAGCGTCTGCGAGTCAAAATATGGTCTTAGGTCGCCATATAGATTGCGAAAGTATGAAAGTCAAGGAGGATACAATGGAATTCACATTTCTCCATGATATTTATTTTTCTTCGTATCCTCCATGACTTTCAAGTCTTTGGTTATGTTTTGTCCTTCAATAAACTTTTCTGTATTATTACAAATTTAGAGTTTTTTTTTAAATTGGCCCGCCAAGCATGTTTCGAAAAAAAAAATGGCACTCAAGCGAATTGAGTTTGACACCCCTGTTTTAAAGGATGTGATCACATTCTGATAATCGTGTCGGAATCGTTCGCATCGTCTGCTGCAGTGTCACACGACTGCAGTAAATCGAAATTTACTACGTTTGGAAAGTCGATATTCACTTACAATTTGTGTTTGAATCTCAAATGCGCGTACACATTTCCACAGTCTGTATTCGTAATAATGTATTTATCTTCATTTCGTTTAATTCGAATTTGTCCGTTCTCGTGTACGCGTACATAAGTTAACATTATATCTGCAGTAATACAGACGTAAATTATCACCGAGTTATTTATTACACTTTTTTTTTTTTATGGTACGAAGCTAGTTGAAATATATGTAGGCAAAATACGTTCGCAAGTTGTAACGGCGGCGCGTTCAGTGCATATTTTATATAGGTAGTGAGAGAGTGTGTTCTCGGCGAATTAATTTGTACGTTTGTTTTATTCGACTTATCTGTGTAATAATATTATAAGTACTTCAATACGTTTTTGGCGAATGAAGACGCGTGACGTGTAAAACAGTTTGATTAGTCATCGTAATTATTTGTTCGCGGTATTAATATTTTCACTTGTATCGCGCATAATCACCATATGTTTTTATTAAATTATTTAAAAAATATATATATATATATATTTATTCAAATACGAGTTTCGCTATTGCCTGCAAACCAATCAATAAACCGGTGCATTATTTTAAACGTGACTGACTACCTACACTTGTAAAAATATCGTGTTCAATCGCGCCGATAAGGAAAAAAGCTTGATTTGACGTCTAGTTTTAAAATTCGTAATATATATTTTTGTCGATTTGTTATTGAAATGTGACGTGTTTTTCTCGACACGTCTACAACTCAATTGTACACATTTCGTTTTGTTGTAAAAGATCTTAGTCGGAAACGTTAACATTTGAAAACAGCCTTTTTTATTACTGTTATTATTATTATTTCATTTTAAACGCTCGTTATTGTGTCCCAGTGTAAACAATGATGTTTGTCCAACACGAACGCGATACAACCTTAATAAATACTATATAATATATACGTAATAATAATTATTAAGTTTTAGACCGTGTCACGAACCTATGTATGTCTGAAAAATTGACGCGTTAAACCGATTTCTCGAATGTACGTTATTCTTAGTTTTATTGCGCTTAACTAGTATAAATTTCAAACTATAATTCTAGTATATATATATATATATATATATATATATATATATATAGTTACCGTAGTAGGTATAGTACCTATACGTGAAATTATAATAATTACTTTTAATTGATTGCCGCGCTCAAATCGTGTGGCCGAACGCGTTGCGTGTTTGTAAAACTCCTACACAATATTATTATTATATATTTTGCAGCGCGTTCATTGTTCACAAAACTCAATTGACTACTAGATCACGTGAACTATTATCATTTCCTTTGCATTGCGTCGCGTCGATATTAATTTTCTGGCAACGTTTTGTGTAAACACAAACGTCCGTCTCGCCTTTTCTTCTATTTGGATAATAATATTGTGTTTGTTGAAATAATATTGTGATTATCGTAAAAAACGACTGGTCTTATTTCGAACCCGTGCGCGATTTTTCTAAAATTACATCAATATTGTAGTTAAAATTTGTATTGACCGCGTTGAAAATATAAATATTCCGCTTTACAGTTATTCAAGTTCCGTCATTATGACGATTTCGATTAACGCTGTTTGTTGTTCACTAATATTACACGATTTTTTTTTTCGACTAATGGCGATTAACGATGATTTTTTTTTTGTAATAAAATTATTCGTTCAAAACACATTCTCATTAGTTACAAAAAAAAAAAAAATGTATATATCCTTCTAATAGGCACATATAATTGATGATTAAATGATTTTATGCGTTTTAAACGTTGAATTTGACGTAATGCGCGTGCGATTGATTTCTCTTATCGATTTCTTAACCATTAATTATGTAAGAATTAAATACTGTTTTCTATTAATTTTTCGTCCAATTATTACTTATTATAAGTTTAGTTCATATTTAAGAAATCGATAATATTTTATATTACGCTTTTTATTCATTGTATATTAATGAAATTTTCTCGGGGTTTTTTTTGTAATTTAATTATACTGATTATGTAATCGTAATATTTAAACACGGTTTGAATATATCGTACATTTAAAAAATATTTTAATTGCGTGAATTATAATGATACGAATGATTCTGCTACGTTCTCTTGTCTTCCCCTTCTTCGAAATCCGGACATTCTTTTCAGGATTGTTTCGAATTATTGCGAATCTAATTTGTTCAGTTTATTGTTTATACGAAACGGATTTAATAAAATAGTACAATAAAATAAGTGTGTGTGTGTGTGTGTGTGTAAAAATCTTTTTTTTTTTTTAATCGACTTTACGATAATTAAATGACTCTTTCAGCTGTTTTTACTTATTATTTAAGTTTCTTTTTCTACGTACGTACTATATAAAATATAAAATGTATTACTTTTAAACGAATCCATAAAATTACGATAAAATGATTTTCACGGTTGAATTGACAAATACTCTAAAAAATGTGTTTAAAACTTTAAAGTTAATAGAACTTGCGCAGCTCTGCCTGTATAGAATTGTGAGTTCGTGTTCACTGGAAGTACCTATACGTACCTATCTATATACATAAAATATTTTTACATATCAGATGAAGAACTTTTTCTCCAAAAAACACTAACGAGTTCGTATTTCCTTTTTATTTCGTAAAAAGTCTTATCATTTGTTGGTTACAATGACACTCCATTCGTTCTTAGTAAGTTATTTTAAAGTTTTCAAAACGGACGTGAAAAACTATATACTTATAATAGCACCTGCAGATAATCTCGTTTTTCTTTTAACTCGTATTGATCTCTTTGTCGCTATAAAAAGATAAAAAAATATATATAGGTATATATTTAAACGTTATAGTAGTAATCGATTTTTAAACACTATAACTTGTACGTGATTTTTCACATATTTTATTTGATTTTTGTTAAAAATCAAAATCCTCGACATTGCGCTATTCGAACATTTCTCGACAATGCGCGTTTACAGTATTATTAGGCGATCGCCTCAAGAGTATAAGTATATTATTATTGTGTTTATCTACACGAATAATAGAATCGTTTTCCGGACAAAGGGCCTATATGCAAAATAGTGGTTTTGAGAAAAAAGAAAATTAAAGTTTTCTATACTATTGTATTGCAAATTATTTTGATTTTAAATAATTTTCACAAATGTATTAATACGGTAAAACTCTTCATAACACGTGTAATAATAACAACGTATAATGCGGTAATAATCGTAAATAATAATTATCAATCAAATATTAACGTACAACGAAAACAAGTATAATAGTAAATAACAAAATGATAAAATAATCATTATTATACCATAACTTTGGTCAGGGTCGTCACAACAAAACGAAAATTTCACCGTAGATACATTTAAATGTATGTCTAATTTAAAACGATCTCTGGAAGAAAGGCCTGTCCATCGATAAGCCATTTGTCCGGAGAACGCCTCGATATTTTCGTAATTCCGTGTTCATGTAAATATTTGAAAATTTTAAACTTTAAAGTCGATTGAAATCGCGTTTTTGTTACTATCGAATTTCTAATATTACAGCGTACGCATACGCTATATTATATGAATGGCCAACAACTGTCCCCGCAGAATAAACCGTTATTTTCAATATCATTATTATCGGATATATTATTTTTGCTATAAAGTCACGAATAATTACAATATATTTTTTTTTCGAAAATCTGACACTTTTTTTTTTTACATCATTATTTTAAATTTACAATATTTGCTGCATTTGATTTCTAATATTTTAATTTTTTTCTTCTCTTCGACGCGTCAACTTTATTACTGATAGAAAGTCAATAGAGTATTTTTTTTTTTTTTTTGAAAATCGTAGAATATTTCGCGCGTTATTTAATTTTTTTTTTGTCTCTTCCGAAAGCGCGTGTACTCTTTCCGCAGCGGTCGGAGCGATTATTGTTATAATAAAGTATTGGTTTTTTTTTTTTTATATATTAATGTTTATAATTTTATAATATATACTGTGACCGTGTGGTGTGTTGTTAGGTGCGCGGATAATATTGTAACGTGCGTTGACGATAACTCCGAAGGTTTTATTTTTTCGTTTAACGACATTTTTATTTATAATATATGCTGTTAGATTCGGGGGGATAGAGTGTGTGTGTGTGTGCGCGCGCGTGGCGCGAGCAGAGGAGAAAAGAGGTAGTGAAGTAATAGTGGGCGGAAACTGAGCAGCAGCGCGGATTTTGCGCCGTCCACGCAGACAGACAGGCAACCGCTAAAACGCGTCACCGTTCCGAAACGGCCGCAGTCGTTCGCCCCGTACTTTGCCGCGTACAGTGCCGCGTACAGTCCGCGTAAACGCGCAGAAAAAAAATTGTATTTATTTAAAAAAAAAAAATTGTTTTTTTTTTCCTCTTACGTTTGAATTTATGAATTCGCAGCGCGCGTAAAAATATAATGTCTCGTCGCGTGCGGAATCGTAATAAGTAAATTCGGTACATACTCCGCGTACGCGTTCCAATAATAATAATAAATATATATAATAATAATAATAATAATTATTTATAATAAATACGAACGCGCGCGCGTCTCGCCGTCATGGGGCAACCGTTGTCTTCGAAACACGAATATCTGGTAAAAATTAATCATTATTATTATTATTATTATTTTAATAATTTCAAGACGTTTGAAATCCGTGTTGTCGAGACGTTGCCAAGATGCTTTTTTTTTTTTGTATAATTTAATATTAACACTCGTCGACAAACGTCGTATTATGTTTTTTTTTCGACAACGTTATTTTATTTTATATGACCGCTAAAAAAAAAAAAATTTTCGATCGAAAAAAAAGAAACTTTTTTTTTTTAATGTATAAATATTTTAGACAGATCGACGGGGGGAGGGGAAACCGATATCGAACGTTTTTAAATTTTATTTTTTTAATAAAAATTATTGTATATTTCGTACCGTACAATTGAATCGGTCATTTCGAAAACAACATAAGTCATCAAATTGAAATTTTATACAAACCACAAATAACTTCATAACTCCAGAAATTTAACAGTTTTTTGTACTTTATTACAAATATTTACACATTTATTTTTAAGGTTTATGACATTCATAACTTGTGGTTTTAAATTGTCTATCTTTGACTATACTATTTCACTAAAATAATATAAGACTTATTTGACTCGTGTTGTTTTTGAAATGGCCGATTCAATTGTATATAAGATAATATGTATTCGATATAAATATATATTGTAAAATATGACGTGAATTTATTGACTTTGTTTTGTTTTTTCGATCGTTGTTCCGTAAACGACGAGAGTTTTTTTCTGTATTTGTCGAGAAAATTGTTTTTTTTTTGTCAGGACCGCGAGAATATATTATAATAATAACGGTTTTTTTTTTTAATGTTTTATAAGAAAATACGCGTATATCGAAAAAAAAAAAAAAAAGTAGTATTTTTCGTTACAAATCCGGGATTTGTACGGGAAAATTGAATCCGTCAGGTCTTCGACCGAAATCAGTCTCAGGAGAAATTAACTCGCCGCCGACACTCGTCTACGTGATCTTAGTTGAAAATATATAAATGTTCGCGAACAGCACGCGGCGGCGGTGGTGGTGGTGGTGGTAAATCTTGTTTGTATATACGTATAGTATGGTTTCTTCGGCTTTGGTTTAAGGTTTCAAAAAAAAAAATCCCTTATGTAAGACGTTCTGTTTTTAGGTCGCGCATATACGTATGTGTATACACACGCATAATGTAATGTATACGCTCGTGGATATCCTCCTTCGTATTATGATGTGATGTATACGTCAATTTATACCTTCTTCCCTTTGAATTATTAAAAAAAAACACTTTTCTCCGCTTTGCCGTACGTGTAAGTATAGTATTATAACGATGACCAATTTCGACAGTAATACTCGGCGTGAGCCACGTCATTATTGTACAGGCGCGATTTCATTTTTTTTTTTTGTCGGTGAAATTATTTCAGTGCGCAGGATTTCTTCAGGAGAGAGCTTATGGGGGAATCGTGTAAATAAATACGTTACGTATATTGGGTTGCGAACAAATCTTTTATTGTAATTTTATCGCGTATAGATTATATAGACTATATTTTGATAATGATTTTTTTTACTCGACGATTAAACGTGTTATTTATTTATACAGCTTTATGTGGCGTAGACGTTTTTAAATACGTTATGACTATTGTAATTTGATAATATTACTCCGGAATAGTTAATATTTCGTAATTGTGTTTTTTAACTAACTGTCGGTCAATTTTTTTTTTTTAGTAGGTACATAATACATATTATAAAAATGAATGTTGCTAAATTAAACGAAATCGTCATTGTTGTATTTTGTTGTCCGGACTGCAGGAAAAGGCGTGTAAATATTAGTGTAATACTTATCGTCTCGTTATTTTATATATATATATATATATGTGTGTGTGTCTTTTAAAAAAAAATGTCAAATATCCGTGTTGAATACCCGTGAATTTATTCTTGTGAACTGTTGTGTGGTGGTGTATAGGAATAGTGTGTTCACCGTTCGCGAACGCCGGTATTGTATTAATCGTGTTACGAATTCAGAACTAAACGAGTCGAAATAATATTTTATTTCATGGAAGTCGTTGACAGCTGTAACATACGATTGTGCCGGTATAATATTATTTTGATATTAAACGCAATATTGATTTTCGAACGTTTAATCGTAAGACAAGAAAATTAATCGGAAATAAAATTATATTTATATTGAAATCGGTTGCGGGCGCATCGACTGTTGTGCACACGAATGTCATTATAATTATTACTCGATGAGAATATATTTTTTGAAAAATGTTTATTCAATCTATTTTGTATTATTCGCGTTTAATACACGAAGTCTGAAGCTAACATTAAGAATCAAATCCACGTACTCGTATGCTTAAATCTCATCGACACGCGTTAAAAAAAAAAAATTATATATTTTCTGTCCGCTTATGTAATAAAGCCAATAACGGCAGCTGATTATATAATACCAGACGTTATGTATTAATAAAAATAATACAAAATTTTGCGAACCGGCCTGAATTATTATTTTTTTGATCTTTAACGTTTTTTCTACGTACTATAACCCGACCACACGTGTAAACCAGCTGTTGCGAACGCTAATGTTTTTAACAAAGTCCGTATTATCCCCGCGTGATCTGTAAACGAATGCGTTTGTCGTCATCAACTGCAGATCGCAGCAGCATTTACTACACTGCGCACGGATAATTATTCTGGAATAAATCAGGTAGGTGTGACCCGCGGACAATCCGAAGACCGTTATAATATTTGTAGTAAATCCGATCCTGAGAGACGCGTAAAAGATTCGTTTCCTCCGGTCGTCTCTCCAAAAGCCTATTTGCGCGATCAAACACGGTCGAACGAACTCGGCCCGTCCGGTAACCGTTCCGGTCGCGCATTACCATTCTGCACACGAAATAAAACCCACGAACGAATCATCTGATTCTGGTCCTGGTGTATTTCTGATAACGGTATACTGTTCCGCGTTATTTTACGGAAAGTGTAAATCCGGAATTATATTATGTTTCATGACATTTGTGTATTATTATTATATTATACTCATACTAACAAGAGCGTAGCTCGCTTAGACACCTCCATTCGCTCGTTCCTGTCTGGACTCAAAACTAAAAACATCCGTTGATTTGTTATGAAGGACCGTCTAGAGTTACTGAAGTGCTCCGTGTTTGTTCGATAATAATACACTGAAAACACTGACATCACAAACGGACCGATCGGAACACCGGATTCGTTCGTGGGTTTTATTTCGTGCGCAGAATGGTGATATGCGTTCCGGTTAATAAGCCGCGTCTCGATTTAGTCGATGTTATTATAAAGTAGTATTACAGTCTGGTGCCGGGTGTTGTGCGCGTTTTCGTCGGGATTTAATTGGGAAGCCAGCAAGTGTTCGCGAAACTAACGTTGTGTGGTCGTTTTAAAATATTGTAAAGAATTCGCTGCAGGGGCGGCTGGTGGTGCGGGTACAGCGAGCGAGTGAACAGCGCACAAGAGCGGCTATGATTGAAAGACGAACTTTTTTTTTTGCTTTCAAAAAGCGGCACACGGTCCGAAAACGGAAGTTAATTAATTTAACACGTGCCTTCCTCTCCCCTACAAAAAAAAAAAATTTTTGAACGGTATAAACGATTGCGAATTGCTGCTGCTGCTGCCGTCGTTCACCAGTTTATCTGCAGCAGCAGTTATTTTCGAAACTTTCGCTGGAAACGTAAAAAAAAAAAAATAACCGCTTGCTCTGTCTGCCCTCTGACCGGGAGGAGGATTAGTTATTGCGACGAGTATTACGGACATCAAAGAAATCGATGAAGTTTTATTACGCTACGCGCGTTATACAACTGATATTACTTATACCACGTGGGTATACGTCCGAAAATCGCGTTATATTTATAAATAATAAAAATAGAACGCGCCGCGCGCGCTTCTCGACAGAATTCGTTAAAAAAAAAAAAATTACTACAAACACGTTATCTGACGCATTAACGGGGTAAAAAATAATAATGATTTCCTCTTTGTGTTCACATATTCATCACTATACGTCCTAAATTTGCTGCTTTCGTTCTCCGAAACGTCTTTCAATTTTTTTTTTTTTTTTAAATATAATTTCTTTTAAATTCCTATTAAGCGTACATACGAGTATAACGGCGGGTTCGGGGGTGTGGTAGTTTAGTATTGAAATATTCACACTTATAGGTTTCCCAACGAGAATACCCACCGTCTTCTTTAATAATTAATAGGCGCGCGTATACCCGCCGTTTTTGCAACGATGACTTAATAATAATATATACTCGATAGTGCACTCGGTTCCATTAGCGTTATCATTAAGAGAGCTTTTAAAAAGTGACAAACGTTTCCGAAAGACTTGTACTGTTTTATTACTGTTTTCGTGTTGCGTTTTCCGTTCGGGTTATTCGGCCCCAAGGAGAAATAAATTACGCTATTGTTTTTATTTTATTTGTTCCGCGCTTTGTCTCTCTGCTTGTCGTGTCGTCCTGTCTTTTGAGTTCGGACTTTAAAACCCGCCCGAAAACTATCGATGCCGTTTCGTTTTTTTTTTTTTTTGGAAATTTAAAATTAAAATAACCGTCGGTGTATATTTGGTATACATTATGACTCCACGCGGTGTGAATAGTTGGTACAGTTTTCTTTTTCTTTTCCTTTCCATCCACGTCTGATATATCACTCTGCGTACAACGAACACAATACATATTATAATAATTTAATTTAGGTTAGCGGTATTATAATAGTATGATGTATTGTTTCGTTTTGACACGTTGTCTTCAACACCTCTCGCCACAGCCCGTCTGTTGTAAATCTACATAACCCATACACTATATGTATGTACACCCGTTACGAAAAAAAAAAACAAAATGTTTTCTCAATTTTTATTATTATTTTTTTAATACCTACACGGCTTTTGTACTCTCGTGGATAAATATCCAGCGTTATAAAATAAAACGCTATTGGTAATAGAAAAAAAAAAAAAGTCTTACGTTTTTATGGGTTTTTTTACACGAGAAAATTAATATTAATCTTCACTCCGTTTTATATTCGTTCTCGTGCCTTTTTGTTACGGCCAAAATTTAAACGAAAATATATATTTTAGAGTGTTTTTTTTTACTATAAAAAGACGAAAATATACTTAATTTTAAGTAAAGTAATAAATATTCATTTGAAATTTGCATACAAAATACGTTTTTGAGTTCAGATTAACTCGGCTAAATACGTAATTAAACGTTGTCTGGTAAATATCGAATTGTTTATAATTATGGGTACTTTAAAAATATTTTTCTGTGTAATTTACAAGTGATTTTTTTTTTTTATATCATATTAAAAATGTAATTATTGTTATTATTATTAAAAAACATCAATTAAACGCGTTCGTGTATTTAATTTCCGTACATTACGAAATTTGTATTTTTCATCAAAATCGCAAACGTTCGGTATAACGCGTACGCAGTTCATTCGGGCTTCAAAATACGTGTAAATATGTCGATGAAATTGACCCGTTTGAAATTTTAATTAACCAGACACAATGGGTTCGGTTATAAAATAGTCTGACAAATTTATAATCCTCCCCCTTCTTTTTTTTTTGTATAGTGAAAGTCCGATTTAATTTTAATTTCATTTGAAAATGTTCGAATCGGGTAAACGAAGAAAGTATGCGATTTAGTTGGAAAACTTTTTTTTTGTCGTTTGACAGCGGAGACAAATACTTTTGGATTTTATGTAATTAAAGTGCACAAAGGAGGCGCGGAAAAAAATCAATATTTTAAATTATATTTCCATAGAAAAGAAGAAAAAAAAAACTCAAATAGCGTATTGTTTCGACGTGTTTTTTAAAATTTTTAGTTCAATACCATGAAATCAGTGTTGTAAACGGACGTTAAGAAAGTCGTGAAGTTTCAAATCGATTTTTCGTCGGGACCGTATTGTATTGTGTACAGGCACAACGCGTACACAATAACACCGAAATAATTGTTTATTTGGGACAAAGGAAATATGATTTATGGAAAACAATGTTTTTACTTTTCGACTCGGTCAGAATACGTTTAGTTTAAAAATATTTATTTTTTTTTACTCGTTTTCCCGGATCGTTCGCTTGCAACTCGAACGTCATCAGAATTACTTTTATATACTTTTTTAAAATAATCTTTGAAAAAAAAATATATATATATTTATTTCGGTAAATGCCTATAAAAAAAAAAAAAAACGTTGGAAGATAATAGGATGATAAAAGAATCCTTTCACGGGGTTAGCCTCGGGGTCTGTTCGCGCGGGTTTCTAGGGGACGTTCGTGATTTATGAACGGACTGTCGTAGAGGGGGAGTTTATTACCCGAAGACCCCGAAGGGTTTTCCTGGACTGGAAAAAGTTTGCGTTGTAAAAAAATTTACGGTTTGCCAGGTTTAATTAACGTTGTCGAACGTATTGAATTCCCTGCTACACGGGGCTTTGGCGCCGTGTAAATATAATCCAAGCGATGCGCGAATGAAGTGAATCGGCCATAAAACTTTTACACTAAACCCGTGCGCAATACCTAACCTAACAGCCGCAGTACGGTATTTGTTTGCTGGTGAGAGAGAGAGAGAGAATTAGAGAAACGGTGTTTTAATCAGTATCGATAGATCGTTGTGGTGATTTGTATTAAATATTTAATTGTCGTCCGTTGTTATATCTGTTAATCGTATTGTTTTTTTTATAGAACACGAGTAAAGCGTTTCCAAGCCTTGTGGGGCGTTTTGTAGTTCTTAAAAAAAAAAAAAAACACCTTAATTTATACGAAATTAGTATTTCAGTACGAATATTATAATTAGTATATAAAAAAAAATGCGCATCTCGTGTGTCCGAAAATGGTTTCGGTGCGCATAAATATTTTCGATTTAAATATCCGTCAAACAATATACGACTCTAAAAATCGACGTAAATTATATTTTAAACGAGTTCTACGCGTTATTACGAAAATTTCGTTTAGTATAAAAAAAAATAAAACGTGTTGACGATATTATGTAAATTTATACTTTAGTTTTCGTCGTTTTATAAGATAATGATCATTAAAAACATTATGAAACGGGTTTAGAGTAAATTATTATCCCGTGTTATTTCGTTGGTTTGTACAATGTATAATTAAGGGGCGCTGAGACAAATACACCGGCGGCGGATGCGCGTAATGAAAACCGACCGAAACGTGTATGACGTGACAAAAGCGGCGTTTACAGCCTTTTGAGGAAATCATTCGCTTCGATCTGGGGGGAAAGTGTTATGGACGAGGTAAGGGAGCGGATTACTGCCCGTTAGCGCGGATAGTACCTACGCGATACGAGGACAGTTGGTCGTAGCAAACCGCCATTCCGCGGCGTCTTGTATAGGCAATTTATCTGCCCCGGCGTGTGTTTCGCGTTCGAAAATTATTACAACAGTAATATTAATTACGATAAATAAACAGTGTTCCTAATGAAATTTACTTTGTTTTAATACACAAACAATAATAATAAACATATTCAAACAATAATAATAATATAATAATAATAATAATAATAATAATAATAATAATAATAATAATAAGTACATTAATATATATATATATATATATTAAGCACATACAATAAGTACATTGCATAATAGCCTAAAAATACTAGGATTGTGTTAAAACACATTTGTTACACTGCAAAAAGCGACATACATAAACACAGTGCATACAGTAAGGAAATTTTAAACATTGATGTAATATAGAGAGAGACATAGTTAGTAGAGATAGATATAGAATGAATGCCAAATGGACATATATACATCGAAGCCCCTGTATCTTGGCCTTAGCCCGATACAGGGTGTGAATACCGGGTCAAACCCTAGTCACATTTAAAATAATAATATTCACAGGTCTGCAACCAAAAAAAAAAAAACTGCGTAGGATTTTTTTTTACGGTTTCTCATAGATTTTTACTCACTAAAACCGGAAAAAATAATACAAATATTCGGTCACATCAATTTTTTTTTTTTTTGCAGAACTCATATTTTTAATTTACTTTAAATTCAATTGGCAATCCATATTATAATGGAAGGGATAGGTAGTGTGGGTTTAGCGGTGTGAGGAGCACAGGCAATCACGTCTCGACAAATATATATCACGAAGGAATTGTTTGTTTAATTGTAAAACATAATATATTTAGTTCGACGTAATAAAATTAATGTTTTTTTTCATCGCTGCTACGATTTTTTATTATCATTGTAAACCCCTATTAGTTTGCAAAAAAACCCGTACTTGATGGGGGGAAACGGAGGTCATTTTTTGGATTCAGCAGCCTTCAAAACGTAGAGTTTACCAAAAATATTCTATGCAGTTGAAAAAGAAATTATTTTTGCAGACCCGTGTGATAATAATAATAATAATAATAATAATAATAATAATAATAATAACGCGTGTATTCGCTTACTTTTTGAGTTTCGTCTGAAACGTGAACTCGATATCGATCTGATCCGTCGACGAGGTGTTTTTGAATTAATCGCAGAGTTAAAAATAATACTTGAGATCCGCGTACAACATTATAATATATAAACGTGAGTTTTCTGTTATAACGATGTTACATTTACTTTTAAACGTTTACAGTCATTTAATAATTTAGCTGTTACAGTACTCCGTTCGTGTGTAATTGTTGTATAAATCGGCCGAGATTCTATACATAGGTTTACTACGTCATATTCTAATGTAATCACTTAGTGACTTTTCAGTTTCGCATAGCTCAATACATTGATTCGTATTCCGATTTACTTTTTAAACGCGATATAAATAATAATCCGGGGATTATTTACAATGTTATTATTAAACGGTCTGCTTTAAATAGATTATATAATATGACGTAGGTATATGTTTCGTTCTAAAGACTTTTCAATTTCGTATATATAGCTCGTAAATATTGATTTTATTTCGATTTATTTTTTAAACGTGATATAAATAATAATCCAGGGACTATTTCGAATGTTATTAAACGGTCGGCTTCGTATAGATAATATCGCGTTGTTGACAAAAAAAAAAAAAATATTCGGTGTCGTGCTTCTTTTTTTTCTTCGTTTTTTTTTACATTTTTTTTAATGATATATTACACTACTTCTGCGCGTGCCATATCAGTAGCGCGCGCGGATCAGTGTGTTAATCCGATGGTCGATAATTCGTAACTCTCCGGGACGTCGTTTATCCCGCGGTTTCCCGGCGACGATACCGGCGATATATAGTGTGTCGGTGCAAATATTTAAAAGTTTATATATTTTCTCTTGGTGGTTTATCGGGTGCGCGGTACTCGTGCCGTTCGACGGAATCATTTTATAATTGAATTACAAATAAACGCGAAACGACGGAAGCAAAAGCCGCCCAGAGAGTTTTGTGTGTACGTACACTAAACACTTGAAAATTTTCGTACACACCGTCGTATTATTATTATTATTATTATTGTATGGTATACGTTTTATGTGTGCGCGCCGCGCGAGTGTCGGCCGAATAAAAGCAGCGATCGACGACCCTCCGTCAAACTCGGAACACACTGCCTTGGCGTATATCCTCGTACCTTTTTTTTCTTATTTTTTTTTAATTGGAACGATATACACGATCCGCTCTCGTCATAGTAGTAGTAGTAGTAGTTCTCTCGTAGTAACGGTCGTTCAATTTCGGTCGGGTAATATCATTATCGCCCGCGAGAGTTTCATTTAAGAGGCGGTCGGCCTTTTGCTCTTCCCTCCCACTCACCTTTTCTCTCACTCACCGTCGGTCGTTTTCAATGAGCTGGTCGTTTCATCACCCCGCCGCCGTCGTCTTCTCGTTCTGATGGTACGGTAGGAGTCCGTAGGAGAACCGAGTCGTCGTCGTATGGTGTGGTGTGCTGTGCTCTGTGGTGTAATAACGCGAGCGGGACTGTTGCAAAAGTCCTAATTCGTATGCGGTCCGCGTGCGAACACTTGGCGTTTGGCAAACAACACGTTGCGACCTTTCTCTCCCCGCACGCTCGTCGTCCTCTCGCAAGACGCTATCCTTTCGCGCGATAGTCTTGCGGCGGTGCAGGTACACACACACACACACACACACAGTCGTAGTCTCCTCGTGCGGTTCACTCAATAAGTAAAAGGCGTTAAGCCGCGAAAAAGGATACGGAAGCTTTTGTGTACACATATTATGGAATTTCTCTCGAAATATCATTTCGCCGTTTCTACGCGCTCGTGTGTCGATTTACACACAACGTGCAATCCTCTCTCCCCTCTCCCCCGCCCACGTATACGCACATTTATATTGCGCGTGCATTGTAGAAATACAAAAATACGTGGGGATTAAAAAAACTATCCCCTTCTCCTGGTTTCATTAGTTTTCCTGCGTCGCGCATCGTCACGGTATATATATATATATATATATATATATATATATATATATATATATGGTATAGGTGCCGCAGCCGCCGCGGACCAGCTGTTTGATAAATAGACAGCGAAATTGGTCGATGCGGTGCTGCTGCTGCTGCTGCCATTATAGTAGTAGTAATCCACTTTGAACGGACACTGTTTCGCCCTCTCCTCCGCCTCACTATTATTCCATTTCGTCCGGGGCGTGACGTGAAAAACAATCGGGGAAAACGTGGTGGTGGTGGTGGTGGTGTTTCGTCTCTCCGCTCCCCGTTACGGTTATGGCTGGTGACGGCCGCGGCGGTTTACGGTGGTGGATCGACGAGGGTGACACCTCGAACTAATGTCTCTTAAACGAGATTTTCCGCTTCTGCCCCCCTCCTCTGTATTCGTGTCTTCAATTTATTATGGTTAACGTTTTTTTTTTTTTTCTTAAAGAAACGAAATTATTGAACGTATATTTTTAAATCCTTTTCTCTGTGCGTACATAATTATATAGGACTTAATTCGAAATTCAACACGATCGTTGGTAATTCGGCGTTTTTTTTTCACGAACCAAAACTCGACCGTGTTTATTAGTTTGCTGTATTGTTTCTCCTCGCTTTGACGAATTCCGTGTTTGCTACACGAACACGTCGATTAAAATATTAAAATATGACGCGATATTATTATGGTGTATATAACAATAATTGTTGTACTGACCATTTTAGGAACTAGTTTTATTATCGCGTATTATCGTTTATTCAGAAAATGATCGCTTGTTATCAGCAGCTGTTTGGGTGTGTAACGATGAAATGCGAGTAGTTTAATCGAGTGAAAAAAAAAACGTGGAAACGACGCTATGAATTAAAATGTACATCGCGATTCGTATGTGTATACATCATAATATCATAGGTGATGACAGTTTGTTTACGAAATTCGCGAGGCCCGGCCGAGAAGTTGGCAACGAACCCGCGACGCTCCGCCTTGAAGTCAGTAACGTTTATCCCACTACGAAACGATAACCGAATCCTGGAACAAAGTGTCGCAGGACGTTGTAGCACAAACTTAATGATCCCTTTCAAGGACCGCAAGCTAATTGCTACATTTGAATAACATTTCAAATTGAATATATTTGAATAAATGAAAAATAAAATAATTTATTAAATATATTGGTTCTTCCGAGGTTTCAACAATTCCATTGTTTATTCGGAACGCCCTGATTTTGAGACTATTTATACATTATTTTATTCGCTATTGAAAAATATTATAGATACTTCGTGGTGATAAGACGGTGAGCTGATTTCGAAAAAATTTATTGACTGAACAAAAGAAATTCGGACAGTGTCGTTTATGTTATGTTCTATATGTAATTATGTAATTTATGTAATTTCACGGTAATATAGTTTTGTCTCGAAAATTCCGTTTGTCGTACTTCATTTTTATATAATCTCTTCGCCACTGATTATTGTTATTTTAAATCAATCGTTATAATATAAATAATTCACGAATTCCGTCGTGTAAGATGTTTGTTGTGGTCTTTTTTTACGTTTGTATAATATTTATTTATGATTAAAACAATAAAATTATATTTACAAACGTTTCCACTCGTTTGAAAGTGCCGCCGATATTGTTGTACAGAGTATATATTATGTATTATGTAGATACATTGTACTGCCAACTTTTTTTTTTTGTATATAAATTTATAACCTCATCCTCTTTCTCCCCCAAAAAAATTATACCTATTGACGTTTTATATTTTTGTTGTATTATTGAGTGCGGTTGTTTTTCGCCATTTCTCGTGGGGAGTGGTGGTGGTGGTGATCGAAATAAACTTTAGGTATATGTAATATATCATATGTTTTCTCGAACACGTTTTTTCGTAATATTTCTCTCCGAATCGTTTCACGAATGTGCGCGTATGTATATATAAATCTTAAGATTATTTATCTTAAGCGCTCTGTGTCTTACGTGTGAAAGAGTTTGTCGTTGTTGCGCTCGCGTTACTTTCAGGACGTTAAGAAAAGTTTTTCACAATTTATCGCGTGTATTGTTTTATATATATATATAAATAAAATATTGATACAGTCACCGTGTCCGTTCGATTATTGTGTTATAAACTGGATTACGCGTCCACGTATATCCCGTCGTATCAGATTGTACGTATGTCGTGTACCGATGGAGTTTAAAAATTTTTTTAAGTATTTTTTTTATCGTTTTTTTTTTCTTTCTTTCGTTGTTGTCTGTAACTGTGTTCCTATATATATATATATATATATATGAAATAATACGAACAATTTCTCGACGGGCTCTCGAACGTGTGTAAATTCTTTATGCATTCGTGAATAATTAAAAATTCTTTCGGAGTAATTTATTACTCGGCCGGCAGCAGCTGCGCTTCAGCGGCGTATACTTTGCTTTTTATATTTCTGTGTTTTTTTTTCCACCCCTTTTAATAATTAATCGTAACGGTATGATTTTTCGTCGTAACCGCGTCGTCGTTATCATCACAGCTTCGAGTTAACTCGTTCCCCAGCGAAAAGAAAGCAAAGCATCTTGGCTACGTGGTTTAATAATAGCGGGTTTGCCGGGAAAAAAAAAATTAATTGTGTGGTGTACTGTGCATGATGCGTTTTAAAGAACCGCCGCGCCGGTGGTGGTGGTGGTGGTGGTGCCGTCACTGAACTGTCGAAGACGGACACTGTTCATCGGCGGCGGTGGTGCATGTGGTGACGACGTCGGGCGCGCGAACACGATGAACAACAGCGAAGATAGCGAAACCGACATGACCGTCGCCACTGTCACCGAACACGCGGCCGAGGACGCGAGTGGCGATCAGCTACTGTTTCTCAAGGTAAGATGAGGAGAAAACGCACGCTTTTGTCCCGGCTCTGTCCTAGTAGGTAGGGAGGAGGTGCACGACGATGTTGTAAAAGAGACGTTTTTTTCCGTCTCGTGAACCTTTTGAATTTCAGAAACTTCGCTCTGTCAGAGAAGTTTACCGAGTTTATAATCCGTAAAACGTCGAGTCCCCTGTATTCAGCAGGAATTGGCGTTTTCTTCACTTGCGGTATTTGACCGATGCAACACAAACATCCTACGCGTATTTATTTCAAATCGTGTATGTCAACGTTTCCCAAATAATGGGTCGCGACCCACTACCGGGCCACGAAAATATAATACCGGGTCGCATAATTAATATAAAATTCTCATATGAAATTTTGTTACTTATCATTTTGTTTGACAATTTGAACTTTTTAGCAAAAATAAATTCATCAATACGAATAACTATTATTTACAACAAAAATAATAATAATTATTGAGACTATCAACTAGACTTCATGAAAAACCCGTATGACATTCAAATGTGTTTTATTTTGCATTTTGTTTACAAAACGATAAGTGTAAAATATTTTGGTGCGTCACGAAGAGGAAATATATATTAATTACCGGGCCAGGTCAAACAAGAGTTTGGGAAACGCTGGTGTATGTCGAATGGAAAATTATATTCTTCGCGTCACTGCAATCATCCGTTATAACTCTATTAACGGGAACGAATCCCTAACCGATTTTTATTTTCGTTGCGCAGGTTTTTATCGTTAAAATTTCATTGCTCGCATTGAGTTTCTCACAAATTCTCCATTTATTTAATCGAAGTTTTACGATCGGATTCACGTTCTACGACGGATCTCTATTGGGTGAATCGAAGCGTCACGTCTTCTTCTGTTAGCCGATGGGGATTCTATTGGTTTTAGAATCGAGGACCCCAGGGACCCTATGTGTCACTCCGGGTCATCTCCGGACTGACTTTTAAAAGTCACTCAGTACACCGCGCTACGAATAATAATATTATGCGGTTTAGATTTTCAGACTGATGAGTAGATGATATTTACTGTATCCTTCGCATCGCGTGTTTATCTTATTTTTCGATAGATTTTGCTTTAAGAAATATTTATTATTTGTCTGGAATATTTGAAAGCTATGTCATTATTTGGTTCGACAGTTTAAAACGATTTGTCACTATGAGTATTCGTTTTTTATTTAATGGTTTATTTTGTCGACAAACATTATATATGTATATATAATTCGGTTAAAAACTAAAGATAAAAGTTCTTATTTATTTACTACTCGCATTTCTAACACTTAGTCATTTCGGTATATATTCATTGCTTATAATCGAAAAACATTGAAAAAACATTTTTTTTTTGTCTGTTTTCACTCTATATACACTATTACGTACAAACTATTAACAATTTATATTATTTTAGTTAATGTATAGAACAAAAATGATAACAAAAGATAATGGATTTCTATAATTTCTGCTTTTTTTTTATTTTCAGTGTTTTTCCGAAGAACTCTCCCAGCTCTTTTTTGCTTTTTAAACAATTTTTTTTATTCAGACAATGAAGACACGAACTCTAATACGTATACCACACTCGTGATCTTGTCGATGATTCTGCGAACCATTCGACGGCACATATTAAATTATACACTGAAAAGCTACTCGTATATTACATCCGCTCTTCGTCACACTACAGTTCGAAAGCAGTCGGCCCCAGCCGGTCGGCGTCGTGTCGTCTCATACGTAAAAGGTGTGAGCGTTTGTAAAACTTTTCGAATGATAAAGTTTTCGACAGAGGGAGAAAAAAGTCTCGTCCTTCCTCTCTATACGACTTCTCCTTCCCTACACTCGGTTCGTGATACTTCAAAACCAAACTGCGACAATATTATGAGTATTATATTATAATCCCGAGCGTTTCCGCGTAGTAAACTTTCCTGCGGCGAATACGCCGCCTTTTAATCTCGTCATTCGTTTATTTTTAATCTCACCGCGCTGCGTCGTATTATATAGAGTGTAGACCATATCTATCCATATTTATAATATGACATGGGGTTTTCAAGTAGGTACGTAATGATTATTATCAGGAAATACGAGAAAATAAAGTCATTAGAATTGTCGTCGTGCGTAATGTGTATCTATAAAAAAATATAAAAGAAAAAAAAGTTATCCCTATTACGTCAGTATTTATATGCATTTTTAGGATAATTATGACATTTTCTTGTTTCGTATTATTATTATTATTATATACAGTTACAATAATATTGTATTGGAAAATTTTTAAACGGAACCCTACGGCAATGATCTTACACATTATTCTGACATATTTTTCCTGAATTCGTGTTACCGAGCCGTAATTTTCCCTCGTTTTCTGCGTATTCAGTAAGTAAAAAAGGACAAAAAACGCGAGGATAATAGGTAATGTACTCGTATATGTTTATAATAGAGAAAACATACGTTTTCGTTTGTTGACATTAACGAGTTGACTTTTTGATTTTGGTCCGGTACGGTAAGATATGGGTGCTTTTGCGATGAACGGTGAAGGTTCAAACGATTTCTTCTTAAATAAATGGTAAGTTTTAAACTCCGACTTCCAGTTATATTATGTATAAAAATTTAAAATTGAAGTACAATTGAAACTGTTTTACAATATCCAGTCTGGTACATACACAAATATGCGTTTGTTGAGAGAGATTTCAAGAGGATGCCACACCCCCGATTTTTAAGGGGATCTGAATAGGCAATTTTTATGAAATTTTTATAAAAAAAAATTTACCAATTTAAATATATTTTAGAAGTCATTAAAAAATAGTTCGTTTTCAGTATCATTTTTTATTGTTACGCGAAATTACATGTACGCGATATTTTTAAAACTGTTTTCCGGGGACAAGGTTTCTCGAGTAGTGTTTGTAGTAGGATTTCCAAATTTTTACGTTATATAGAGGACAATTCCTTCTGTGTCGTAGTGCTCTTATAATTATTATTATTTTTGATAACATTATTCAATAACGTTTAACAAATAGATAAAGAACTGAAATCAAATCGTATCTGTTACAAAGGAATAACTTGCATTGTATTTATGTCGGATAAAAATTTAAAACGCCACGACGACGTATATAAAATGCTCTTTCAATATATTGTAAAAATGTGGAAATCTTACTATATGAATATACCATTCGAGAAACATTGTTGCTCAATGAGGGCAATTGAGCACAATGGGTTCTACGCACGGATTACGGGTGGTGTGCGGGTGTGGCGTTCTCTTAAGAGCGATCGTGTTTCACTGTGCCGGTTTTGTGCGTGTCGATAAAACGAAAGAGGGCCTTGACTACTACTGCTACTACTACTGCAATAATTACACGCCACTTGATTTATATATACACACACTGAAATCTCGTCACTGTATGATTTATATACACGGCGCGTACCGGGTATACGTACTACGAACGTGTTTTATTTTTATTTTTTTTTTTGTTCTGTGCGTCGTATTGCTTCGCCACAATGGCAATAATCCCTTAGAAGGAAAGTCGTGTTTTACACGGCTGCGGGTATATAAATAATCCCCCAATCGCACATTGCGTATTGACAAAGGGAGGACGGCGCCGGTGGCAGTGGCGTGTGTAACGATATAGCTTTTGTTTTCCACGCGCGCACAATACACGTACACGTAGTAGAGCTTTTATTGGTGAGCGAGTGAGTGAGAGAGGAGTGACTGATATTATATATTGGATGTGTCGAGTGAATTTCGGATTTTACTTGTTATACGTATCCATACTGCAAAAGCCTATATCCTCGGTATCCCTTCGAGGCGGTAGACAAAAGGCATCATAATTTTGTGAAATCGTTACGCTGCACGTCAACGAGCGAACGAGCGGTGGCGGCGAAGGGTATCGATTCGTTTACGACGGTTTTGATAGTTTTTTCACTGATGAAAAAGAATGTCGTACATTTAATTATTATATCGTTCGCGTGATATTCCCCGTATAATAGTTTATCCTTCAGCGTTCTAACCGGATAACGGCTACGTTATTGTTACACGAGAACGGTGTGTGGTAGTGCGGAGTGTTCAATACAATCATCCGCGTGCATTATCCCGACGGAAAGAATTGAATTTAATGATGTTTTTGTGGACGAGAAAGCGATTTCGCGTCGTGTCACGAAAATGTCGGGAAAAATTATTGTAAATCGTAATATCGAACAAAGTGTACATATATATATATATATATAATAGAGGACACAAGAAAACAGACTCGGGTCTGTGTGAGACACATCGGACGTTTCAATTTCTCTGATATCGTCTTGGAACATTTTACGATTGTTTGAAAATAGTTGTTGCTGTTTTTTCTTGGTGCGTTTCAGTACGACGATCGATGAATATACGATGTCATTCGTGAACGTACAACGGTAATTTTTGCAGTTATATACTCCATATACTCTACTGTACTCTATACGTCCAGAAAGTGAGTTCCGTTTTCTGTTTTATTCGCGTCAACGCTGTTATCGTACTTTTCGTCATTAGCGATTATTTCGTTGACTGGTTGGGAATGTATAGACACCGTTTCTTGACTGATTGTATCGCGTACGTGACGTTGTGTGTGTCTCTGTGTATGTGTGTTTAAAATGGATAAACAAATTACGCCGCATGTAATCCGTTTTCTCAACGCGAAGAATACCAGATCAACGGATATCCACCTGAAGTGATTATCACTATCCGCCCATTCAATGAAATTTTGTGAAGCTTCCACACGTCGTTCTTTCTGGTCCACGGTCAGCGAATGAGGGACGAACTTTGCGCAAACTTTTTTTTGTACCAAGAACTTCGCGTAAAATAGTGTGAATGCTTCCTTCACTAATATTCAGTTGTTCTGACAACATTTTTACAGTTAATCGCCGATTACCAGATAAAGCAACGCGCACAAGTTCCGCATTTTCATCATTATTGGAAGTGGAAGGACGCCCTTCTCTTGAATCGTCTTCCAGTGACTCACGACCGTTTTTAAAACGCGAATACCACTCAAAAACCTTACTACGACTCGAACAACCATCGCCATATGCAATTTTCATCATTTGAAAAGTTTGAGTAGGAGAGTTTTCTGCAATTTGAAACAAAATTTAGTCACGGCTCTTTGTTCCATTATAAAAGTGTTACACTGGTTCACGACGACACGTGTACGATAAAACCGGCACAGGTGATTACTGAAACAATTTATCGCTATCCGGAGTTTTAGAATCATTATAGACGGTAATTACATTTTAGATTCCCATTAAATGAATTTTGATAACATTAAATACTAAGTTTAAAAATAATCAGTCCCGGAACTTTTTGAATATACTGTGTATCTAGGAAAATAGTGTAACATTTGTACTTTATGTTTCAATATATATTATGTATTTTTTTATTATGATACTTGTTTGTATCGCCAAACGGAACTTACTTTCGGGACGCACCTCGTACTTGCGATATACGTATACGCACGTTCGATCGGCCGTTGTAGTTTGACTGTTCCAGTGACGATGTTTGTGACCGATTGCTGGCGGTGTTCCTCCGGGGATGGACAAGTGTATATTTTATAATATATGTACATATACATATACTCTGTATTGTAGTAGTGGTAGTATTCTCCGAGTGTTGATTTTCCTCCCCAATATTCCAAAACTGTGACATCCCTCTCAAAACACACACTCTACAGTATATATATACACATATATAGGCACGCAGACTGCACAGAGCGGTGGATCCTGGAGATTATTTGCATGGTTGTTGTGATGGTAGGGACGATAACACGCGTTGTTTTGACTGGATCCGCCATCGTGGATTGCGTTTGATTAAATTAACGAATATATATATACGTATGAATGACATACGCATACGAAGTGATCGATGTATAATTTAATAATATTTCCCATGTTGTTGTTATGGCTTCGGTGTCAAGACCGCGCAGTTCTCAGTTTTGCAATTCGTGCTTCTCTCGGGCTCTGATGCAACGCAAATTGTTGTAATATCTTTTTCCCCATCCACCGCGTCCGTGAAGTTAAGCCCAGATGTATTTACCTCGAGTGTAGTCATTGGGAGATTGGTGGGATCTTCCTATTCCATCATTTTTTTTTTTAGTAATTGTGGTGCTATATATACTACTGTATATGCTATTTTATTTTATATATTATGCGATTTCATTAAACTTTTGTTTTTTACTTATTTCTCGTTATAATTAATATTACGCCACAATCACTGGATGTTTGCAAAAGTATAATGTATCCAACTCCCTTAAGCCGGTCTCTAAATACATTCTATATATTTTTCCAAACGATTTTAACCGTATATTAGGATCATACAAATATTTGAGATAAAGATGAAAATAAGAAATAAACAATGTTTATATAGTTCATTATTATTCACTATCGTTATAGTTTTTTTTATATAGTACCATTCAGGTGTAGCATCATTTAATATCTTTAACTCATCAATTGCTTCGTCGATATTAATTTAATTGGGTTTTTCTTGTTCGAGAAAAATCAATCGAATCTTGCCTTATGTCATTGTCGAACGCAGTTTACTTTTGGTAATATTGTCATTATCGAAAAAAATCAACTGCGGCTGTGACTGGTACGGTTAAGAATTGTTGTTGTAGTGTTTTAGAAAAATTTGTGCAAAAACACTGTTTCCGCAGCCAGTCCAGTTATTCGTGAATTGTTGTTTTAACCGATGCGTGTACCGCTTTTGGTGTGTCTAACATAATGTACGTAATCTCTAATATTATTGTACCATAAAAATCGTGCCATTAATAATAATTGTAAGATGATAGAGTATCATTTATGGACGGCTGAAATATTATAAGGTGCTGTAACTGTGTAGAACCCGAGTCTTTGATCGAGAGGAAATGCTCGCGCTTCCTGAACTCCTTTACCGACTATTATTATTTTATAACATTGTAGTGTCCTATATTTATAAAAAAACAATTTATTTGCGGACTCGTCGTCGTCATAAAAACCGTGTGCCACCAGCTTTTTCGCTGGTTTATGTGTCGTCGGAAAATAAATTCATTTTATATTTTTATGTTTCAAACCGTTACGTTTTGCAATTTATCACACATTGTTCGTTATTTTTATGTATATTCGATCGATATGCTCGTATATACTGTAAAATATAAAACCGTAGGTTTTCTTCCTTCGTTCCGGCGAAATAGTACAATGTTTTATTCGCGAAAATCCAATTCATTCGTTACGGCGTTAGTCGACGCATTTACAGCGGGTACACGAAAAATAACCAGACGATAATCTTAAATGACTGTAACAGAAATGTCCGATACGATACTAGTGTACAGGAGGAGGAGAGGTAGATTTAACTACATTCATTTTATCAGTCGATTTTCGTGTTTACGGACGTTTTTTCTTATATTTTTACTTCAAATTCGAAGCTTTTTTTCGAAAACGAATTATAGCCGTGTCGTATGGGAAATTAAAAAAAAAAAAATTATCTTCAGTACACGTTTCTCATCTGCTGCACTTTAAATATACTCTAAACCGGTGTTTCTCAACCTGTGGGTCGCCAACTAATTATTTAGGGTCGCTAACATATGATATGAATCAATACAAAAGATTAGAAATCTCAAATAATATAATCGATAAATATTACGATATTGCATAATACGCGAGTATATATTATTGTCGTGAATGAGTTTAAATATAATTTAAAACCAAGAATTGGTGAAATAATTTCAGATCAACAGCAACAACCATGCCGTTAAGAAACTTAATCAAAATTGAATATTTTATATTACACATTATGGTATAACCACAGATTAGATGAATACGCAGATGGATCACTCGCGATATAAACAAAAAAAAATGACGATCCCTCCCCCCCAAATCAGTGTAACCGCATGATGATAGCACAACAATATATTTACCTAAAATTTAAACAATATACTCCCGTGAGATAATCTATTTGTGTTGTTTACATAGTGAATTCTGGATTTGGCGATCGTGCTTAATCTGCATTAAATTTTTACCGGCATAACCATTATTGTGATAATATTATTTGAGACAATAAAGAAGTTGTACAATAATATTGTATAATATCAGCACAATAATTTATGTCGTCGTGTGCGCCTACATTGATATGGGGAGGGGGGACCAATCAGAAGAGCGTATTTGCAATTGCATATTTTGTTCTCGGGCCGAGTGATCCATCCGTATTCATCTAATCTGTGGTATAACAGCTATTAACAAATAAACGTTTTTTTTTTTAAAAAATTAAAAATTAAAATTGAAATATTATTTGTATTTTATGTCTCCTATGTACGGTATAGTACCTCTAGTATTCGTTTGTTAATAATCGTCTATACGAGTATATAGAAAAAGTATATGTAGGGGTCGCTAAAAAAATTAAAAAAGGGGGTCGCCACAGTAAAAAGATTGAGAAACATAGTTATAAACTTATAATGCGAAAAGTACATCGCTTGATGTCGTATTAATGATCACACGCGGCTTAAGTGTAACAGTAATAAAAAAAAAAACCGCTTCGCACTATATTATATATTAATTTTTATATTATTATGTCGTATTATTTTATATTATTATCACGTAGTACTTGTACAAGTGGTTTGGTTCTTGTCTCATATATAATTTTACATCAATTTTTTTTTCTACCAACGCTTTATCTCGAGTCTCGGTGTCACTGCGCAGCGTAGCGGCATGCAAGATTAATGTCACGAGATAACACAAACGTCGAAACTATTACTACAAGTCGTGTACTGTATACTTGTTTGTTGTGTTTCGTGTCGTCCCCCGCGAATAACATCGGTTGTAATTATTGGCGGACTCGGAGGGCTTTGACAAATTAATGTTTAAAGTGTATAAAAAAAAAAAAAAAATTACAAATATAAACGGCGTAGAAGAACCTGACGCAATAGAAACTGACGGCGTCCTTCCTATCTCCGCGGTAAAATGAATTTAAAAAACTCCCCTTCGCACTTTTTTTTTAATTCGTTTCTCGGTTACGCATACTCGTTTTTATATAGATCAAGCTCGTGTTTTTTTTTCTGTTTAATGCGTGCAGCGTTCGCGGATTGAAAGCTCGAATTCGGGCGAAAACTTGATTAAAAGAAGATTGTCCTGACGCGGGTGTATGTTTTTTTTTTCTGGTAACCTTCCCTGCCTCGTTCTCATCCACATCCCACCGACTCCGTATATCCGCCGTTTACAAAAAGACTCTGTGAATCGATATAGGAGAGAGAGAGAGAGAGAGAGAACGACGCCCTCGGATGTTTTGTGTAAAAGCTTTTATGTCTGGCGACAGAATTTAACGAAAGTTCTATACGTTTTACGCCCTACGTATATTTACGTGCCCACTGTACCGATAAACGCGGTATTTAAAAAAAAAAAATTACCGAGTGATTTATACCGGTACAGAGATTCTAAAAATCATTTTATTCCGTTATTGTTTCCGATCCTTCCGCGTGACTTTGCAAGTTTCGGGAAAATCTACAATCTCCCGCGTAAATCGATTTTCTTTTTTCTTTTTTCCTGTCAGACACATTCGTTATTTTTATTTTTATTGCTTTTAAAGTATTGATTTTCGTACTTATAATAGGACGGTGTTGTTGTAAACCTACGCTTTTATAATGTTTTCTGTATAATATAATATGTACCACCGCGTCATCGTCTCGTCATCAAATATAAAGTACGGCTTACTAGAGGTTTTTTCCCGTCCATATTTATTATATGCGCGCTTTCCGATTCGTCGCCTTCCCGCCCCGCATCCCATATTAAATTTATAAAAATCTATATAAAAAGAAAAGAAACGTATACTTTATATATATATATTTTGGAATTTACAAATTAATAATTGTAGGTACTTAAAATTGTATAAAAAAAAATGTTCTACTCTTTTTCCCTCGACGAATGAATCCACTCGAATCGTCACGATTTCGTGTAGACAAAGAGAATTCGATATTCTCCTGCTTTGTGTCCCGAATCAATTTTGTCGACTACCGTGTATCACATACCGCGGTCATAAAATAGGATATGTCTCATTTAATTTTTACACGTGACAAAAAGTTACCTATAGCTTAGTCCTCGTCTCCTCGTACCTGTAGACATATCTGTATCTATAGATGGCGCTGCCATCGCCGTTCCAATGTAACTGGCAACGAAGGTATAGAAGTGGGAGGACCTGGCCGGGCGGTGAGTAGAACCGGGTTCATGACGTCATGGTAACGCTCTCGGTGTCGTATAAATTTATAGAATGACTCCAGCCATAAGACACATACACGTCAAAAAAAAAAAATAAATAAAATAAGAGGAAAGATGATAAAATTTGTCTACAGAGCTTGTTGAATATTATATACTCTCCTACAGTCAAATCCGGCGGGCGTTATTTATGGAAAAAAAATACCGTTCATAAAATATAATATACCTACTTACGGTAGTAGGTGGTATATACTTTTTTTCTTACAAAAAGGATGTTCGGCGATTCGTTTTTTTTTTTGCCGTTAACGATGTATTTTGAAATCCGGCCAAACCTGAAACGTCTAAAAAAAAAATTTTTTTTATTATTATTTATTTATTTTACTAGGACGATTTCAAAGGGGGTTTTTGGCAACAACTGTGTTCGAAACGCGACTTCCGCCGCCGGCCTCTGCGCCGCGCCGTTTCACAGACGCATTCCGCTACGCGAGTAAAACGTTATTTACCTGTTGCGAAACGCTTATGGTAAGTCTCTCCGGCGGCGGCGGCGTCATCCGAGCCCGTGTCATATCGCGTTCTGTCGTCGGCGCACAGTTATACACGAGCTATTCCGCGTACGTTGTATTCTCTTTATCCTGCCCGCGCGTTGATCCGTCCGCCGCCCTCCGTCCTCTCATCCTGTGTTCCTTCTGTCATTTCCATAGCAACCGTACGGTACATATATATTTTTTTCTCCATACCGCCCTCAACTCATCACGTTAATGTCGATCTCCAACCCGAGTCGGTGCGGTGGAACCACGGGGCGAACCACACGAGTACGCTACAGGCCATTAGTGAAATCAAAAAAAAATGTAAAAAAAATACCACCAAATCCTGTGCCGGCGGCGGCGGTATTATTCGTTGGACGTTTTCAACCATTATACAGTAATGATAATAATGTTATCGAGAATCGAATGACCTGGATGTGACGAGACCGAAATTTGTGGAACCTTAAAAAGCGTGAGAACGAGTTGGGCCGCGCATGTTGTTTGGTGGAGATCAGAAGGTCGTTTAATCGGGCAAATAACAAAACGGAAACCGAACGCTAAGAGACCCGGAGGACGACGGAGAATACAGGAAGATCTAATAAAGTCAGCGGGCGTAATGGACGCAGAAAGAGCTGCGAAAGACCGCGGGGAAGAATGGAGAAAATATTATGTTGCTGCGGCAATGGGCCCGTAATAGCCGAAAAAGAAATAATAATAATAATAATACAAATTTATGTATCGCAGAGTAGTTGTTCCACGATAATAATCGCGGTGAAGAAATATGGACGTTTCGTTATTATTGTGTGTTTTTTTTTTTTGAAACGCGCACGTCAACTCCAGATTGCATCTACAATACCGAGTATAAATATAAAATATAATATTACATATTCACGCGATACATATATAGTTTTATTATTTTTGGGCCCGCGGTATAGCGCGCGTTATTCCGATTTATTTCGTTTCATGAAAAAACGGAACACAAAAACGCAATTATTTACCAAATAAAAAATATATATATATAAATATTCGTAAGTACGTTTTTTTGTGTTTTCATTTTACGTACACCGAAATACATAGAAACGAACGTAAAAAACAGAACGTTTTGAACCAGTGGAAATGAAATAATAATACCGCATACCTGTAATATTGTGACGAGAACACTACACGAACGCGCTCGATGGTTATCTTATAACTATTTTATAATATTATATTATATTATAAAATATTTATAATTATAATGTTTTCACTCGACTCGCGGTAGAATTTCTGTTTCTCGTGTAACGAACAATAATATTATTACACGGCGGTCGAAGACTGTAATAATATGTTTTATGTGTTTTTCACATAACGTCAATAACTGTCGTTTAAAAATATATAATTTTACGCGATGCCAAAAACAAACAAAAATTTTAAAAACGTATACCGCGCGTAAATGACATCATTATTATTATTATTTTTTTTTTTGTATAAATAAACAATAAGTGTTATTTTATCGCGGATATTAGGCGTTTGGAAAAAAAACTATTTCTAGTAATTATAATCACAATGAATAACAAACAATGTGAGTAATAAAAAAAACAGTATGCGTTTTACAGAACTCGTTCGAATCGTGTTTTTTCAAAATAAAAATTAATTTAAAAAATTAATTCGGAAAAATCATTTATGAAGTCGTCAAAGTCTAATTCGTTTTTGATGCGATTCTCAATACACAGTATGGACAAAGCGTTGAGTTTTTCTTCCAGTATAAGTTGGCTCGTAAATACATTTTTATTCTTTTAAGCGCGAAAAATGACCTTTCAGCGGTGCAGTAGTGATTAACTGCCATGGAAAGAAAAATTCTAAGAGCTATAGAAGACATTCGGAAATGTTTGCTTCAGTTTTTGATCAATAAACTGTTCGAAATTGGAAAAATAATTTTTTTTTTGAGAATAAAAATAAAATAACATAAAAAATTTTCCGCCGCCCTAGGCTCGAGCCTCACGAGCCTAGTGGTTAATCCGCCACTGAGCGTAACGTAAAATATTATTGCAGAAAATAGATTCGTTTTTTATGTAGAAATATTTAATTCAGTAAATAGGTACGCTGCAGAATTATTACGGATTTCGCCCGACAGAAGCGATCAACATAAAATACTCGGGTACGTCGTCGTAAGTTTACGATTAATAATATTAATAAATTCGTAAATAGTTATTGAAATTCTACGTATCAAAAAAAAAAAAAAAAAATGAATATATTTATTTGATCGAACGCGTACCTATAATATAGTATATTTAATTTAATCTATGAAAATTTACGGGGTAAAAGGAAAACGGGACAACAAAGTCGTTACGTCGTCGTCGTGTAATATCATTGCAAATGGTGGTGAACGAGCCAGCTCAATCCGTCGTAAAATTTCGAGAAAATGCTTTTTTAAATTAAATATTCGGAAATTCGACGTCGTTCATTTGTATCTACTACGAGGTACATTTTTTTTTTTAATCTGGCGGTATATATCGCAAGCGTAGTATGGACGAGTAAAAAAAAAAGTTTTTTTTTTCTTGTAGTTTGTACCGGAATTGCTTTTAAAATTCAATCGGGAAAATTAATTCGATAAACATATAAATTCGCTTTTCCGCTTCCATCGGCCACGTGCCCGTCTCGGACGACGCGAGATGAAGCGTATAATATAACGTTTGTTTTTTATCCGGGTCAACACACATTATTATTACTATTATTATTATTTCGTGGCTGCCGTTTTCCGTTTTGAATTGCCTTTAGAGAGCGAAAAAACAAAACGCGTTTCGAAATAGTATTTTTTTTTTTTTACGTTTATGCGTACTCCAGCGTTTTACGAGTTTTTAACTGTTCGCACGATGACACTTCTATATTACGGTGGCGGCGTGTCTTATGAATTTTATGTGCCGTTGGTTTTTATTACGGACGACTTATAACGTATAAGTCACATATTATATAATACGTGTGAGTGTTTTTTTTTCATAGCAAAATCTTCTCTCGTTCGCCTTTATAACGTATACGGACAAAATTTGTGCCAGAGGCTACTAAATGTTTTTATTACAGCTGTATACCTGCCATACCCGTTTTCGAAATTCTGGAATAAAATTTTACCGGTATTTTTCGAACGAGAAGTTATTTTAACGGTTTAACATTGATCGTAGTGAAAAATAACGTTTAGTCGATGTTATTTTCTCATCTGCGTATAATAATAATAATAATTTTTTTTTTTACAACTGAAGTATACATACTATAAAAACACGACCAACTCGTCTATGATTAGAGAAACCAAAACGTGTAATAAAAAAAAAAAAAAAAAACGAAAATACCTAAGTATATAAAACGTTAAGTAGTTTTTTTTTAATTAGAAAAATACATTATAATAATACTAAAAGTATCTCCTTCGATTTCATATTGGGCTATCGTGTACGTTCCGAACGATCTACGACTTGGGTCTTGTACCGTCTGAAAGACTGCTCGACTTCGACTGGTGTAATCCGTGAAAATTTTGTACTTGCTATGTGTCCAAAGGAGGGGAAGGTCATTCCGTTAATTCTACAACGGACATCTCTTATCGATTTTATGCAAAGTAAACCGAGATTTCTGTTCGATACACCGTGCATTTTGTCTTTGAATGCCACCCCCAATGGTCCTCGAACTTGCTCCGTGTTTTTTGTATGAGTCTTAAACTTTGTACAAATGTCAGTTTTTCGTGTTTTTAGTTGTTGTATCTTCCAAAAACACTAAATCAACTGATACGTAGATTAAATCTTTTTCTAACTGCCGAATCGGCAGAGTCAAACGTTGACATTTTATTTGTTGAATGTTATTGGCAGTAACTATAGTCTGGATTGCACTCGGTGTGTACCTTACTCGGTTCTACAGACGGATTATTCGAGTTTGGATACATTTCTTTCAACTTTTCTGCGCGACTGGAAGCTTCATCATCGTAAACGTTCGAAACGTATCGAATGTGTATATCATCTTTGGATAAAATTACATTTAATAAAAACACTGCGGATTTCACCTTTCGGCCGCACAATGAACTCGTTCTTTCGTTGAAAATAGTTTAGCTGTAATAAATGTTCGTTATATATGTAATAGACGATGTAGTAAAACGCGTGGAAAAAGCCGACAGAATGAAAAACTGAGAAAAAATCTGTTTTTGCTTTTGTGCGCAGCGCAGAGTGTCACAGATTATTATTGTTTTCATTGCGGCGAGGCTTGTGATACTTTGCCGGAAGTATAATGAATAATATATACTCGTGTGAGTTTCGTCCGGATCTAAAAATACCGGGATGGCGTCAACGAACACCACCAGCGGCTGCTGCTGCTGCTGCTGCTGATGCTGTTCGGTGTGTGACGATCCGGACGCGACAATCTCCACTCCCTCCCTCGCCCCGATTCAGCCGTCCACATCTGCCAAGACTTTTATACGTATCTATTATAATATTACCGCCACTCTGGTATCGCTGGTAGTTACGTATATTATTATTTTGCCTTTAAAAATAAAACACCTGAGTCGTCGAGAGACTTAACTAAACGAAGGAATAGTTTACTGCACACCAATATAATCCGAGAGAAGAAATAGCGAACGTGCGGCAGCTCGGTTTTCGTGCGCGTATTTAAACGGACCGTATAGAGGAGATCAAAAGCGTGTGTAAATAGCGTATTGACAGAGAATTCGTGTTTGTTTTTTTTTTGTAACCGATAAGCAGTTTAAGAAAATGGCGGATTATTGACGACGGAGCAGCGATTCGCTACATTCGTTTTAATCGTTTTTATTTCGCAGTTTTTGTATATAAATCGGAAATAAAGTCGTTGTGGAGAGGGGGAGGGCGTTAGGAGTGTAATAAATATTTGATAAGAATAAAAATTACCGTGGAAAACACTGTAATTTGGACTTTATTACTCGTAATAGTAGTAGTAGAAGTTCACAGTTTGTTGAACCCCTGTTCGAGAACTTGACGCAGAACATACGCTGTTTACTGTATCGTGAATTGTCACGTACTAAACACACGTAAGTGTTTAAAAATTCCGTTTGAATTAATATTTCGTTCAAATAAATAGAGCGTACGATATTTAATTGTTTCCACGTCGCGAGATCCGCGCGGCGAAAAAGACGATTATTTCCTTCCGATACTTTTAATTATTATTATTATTTTTTTTTATATATAAAAGAAAAAGCTTGTATTTTAAGTTCAGAAACGTTAGATTTCGTTAATTCGTTTTCGGGATAAATGATTGGAACGTGTAATATACTACAGATTGTGTCGTACGGTAAAATCGATCTGTTTTTTTTTTACTTTAAACCGTTTTATTGTTGTTTTTAGCGAAACGAGCAATTAATAATTTTTATTACAATAATGGCGCGCGCAGCAATATAATATTTATGACTCTTACGGCGTAATTATTATTATTATATTAGATTAAAAGAAAAATACAACGTTTTATCTTTAATAATCCATTTTTTAAGAACGTATTTTGTTTGTAGATAAAATACGCGTATAATCGTATCGTTCGTTTATTGCTCGGTTTTCATTATTATTATGTATAAGAAGCACTCCTGTAATAATAATTTACAAAAAACACGATCAGTATTCGATATTATTGACCGTGTGTTGGTTATATTGAAGGTTCCTTCAATACATTGAAGATATCAAAACGGTTTTGATATTTATCGACGAGTCGTCAATAAAATCGTGTCCTATCATCAGCCGTTATCACTTTCTCTATAGGGTTCTGTAATCCGTAATTCTTCTAAAAGGTTTTCGTGCAGTGGCGGATTTTCAAAATTTTTTTGGGGGGTGGGGGTCCTAAAAAATAATATGTATTTCAAATGTATTATTTTTATTTTTATAAAAACAAGTGTTTACTGAATTTTAATCTAAGTATTATATTATATATTATATTATACCTACTGGGTCACACTCTGTGTATAGTGCGTTATATAAATTATAATAAATATATATATGTATATATCAGCGTCTGAGGGGGATCCAGGCCCCTGACCCCCCGTAAATCCTCCACTGTTTTCGCGTATTGTATTGATTTCGTTTTTGTAATCAATTTTTTACCCAAAACCTCTTTTTACGTTTTTTTTTTTTCGTTTACAATTAGGGCAAGAGCAAGAGCATTATCACTCGACGTGATTGACCAAAATAAATAAAAATCAGATATGAGCTCACTGTTCTGTACAAACAAATACGAAATTATCACAGATAATAATAAGACTCGCGGGAGGGGATTTTTTTTTTGAAACCGAATGAGTGTTGATAAATAAATATCGATCAATATTATTGACATGTTAGTGGTTTGTGTTCAATAATATAAAATCGATAATAATATTATTGATATTATAATATTCTTAATATTACTGCAGACCGATCCGCGTAGGTTTTCAGTAAAAAAAAAAAAGTCACACACACACAGCAGGCACATATTATTGTCGTTTGCATTCGTCTCGTCGTGCGTACACACAATTTCGTCGACTGTCACACATGCGCGCGCACAACACCGCCGGTACATAATCGTATTATTATTATTATTATTATGGTAATAACAGTAAGGAATTTTTAAACGTCTAAAAACACTCGGCGAGCGTCTTTACGACGAGGAAATAAAATAACAACTGCTCGTAGGTATACGTTTAATATATTGTGTGTATAATAATATAAGTCCCTTTTATAGAGATTGTTTTAATCCTACGTAGTTCCGTATGTGTAGCGATCATAATAAAAATTTATCGTGTGTGTGTGTATTTGTGTGCTCGGGCACTTGCTTGTAAACTGTAATTTAAAATAATGTTCGTGTTACGCGTTGTTTTTTTTCTTGTTTTAAATTGTATATTTCCTATACGCGCGCGTTTTATTATAATGCAGTATATAGCGTACTCTGCTGCAACGAGACGGCGCCAAGAGGATGACGAATAACTGAATTAGACAAAAAAAAAACGCATATTTTTTTCCTCTCTTAAATAAATCGCGTGTATTTTATATAATATTAATTATTTGGTAAAAAAACGATAACGTTTTTCGATATAATAACGATTTTGTACATAACTCTCAACACTCATTCTATCCTTAATGATTTTAATCCTTCCGTCATTCTTAATGCAATGGAATTTTTTTCCTCGTCGGGTTTTCTTGTTTAACAAAAAAATGTAGTATTTTTTTTGTTCTACGTATTATAAACTATTAAGTGTTAAGCAAAAACGTGTACAACAACGCTTTAAAAAAAAAAAAACGATTTAAGGGCGTATACCCCGGGGGTAAATATAATATCAATACGACATTGCGCGTATTCTATAACAGGATATCAATCAGTTATATCTATCAAAGTTACGTAATTGAGTTACTTTGTAACTCGTTAACTTGTCAGTCGAATATTTTCCCGGGTAAATTTTAAAACGTGTAATGATTATAGGTATCTCATTAATATTAGTCTTTATCACACTCGCACCACCCCGTTAAATTTTGTATTCTCTATAAATTGATTTAACTTAACCGAATTTTTTTTTCTTCGTTTTTCTTTGGTCATTAAAAATGTGACTTTAATTAAACCGCGTACGTGCACGTCGCTTATATTGTAATTTTTTTTAAATATTGAAATACGTGTATTCAATTTAATGAACGTCGATTCGTAATAAGAATTTTTCTACCAAAAAATATCGTTATAATTATTTTCTATTGATTTAAAGTTTGAACAGAATCATTCGTACGTGTAATACACTGGAACCACATATTTGTCTTTCGAAACACGAGAAAACTGCATATTGTAACTCGTGTACGGAAAAAGATAATTAATAAGCGTACTCTTAAAAAATAGTGGAGAAGCTCGAATTCCCTCAATTCGAGCACCAATAATTGTGCTGAGTTCTAACAGTACATATTAGTTATTGTATCTTGTAATATTTTTTGATCAATGTGAATACATATATGAATACATTTCAATGTCAATACCTTTAAAAAATATTTAGTAATATCATTTTCTCGAAGAAATGTAAACATAAATAACTGTAACTATTGTAACCAGTTGCAACTAATCGAGTAACTCGCCAATCCCTGTCTAATAATACGAGTAACAGACGCGTTGTGCCGATAGATGGCGTATAACAGTATAGTTGACCGTCGAGATCAGTCGAGTTTTTACAACGTATAGTGAACTGTCGTATTTGATTTGAATAGACAAATGAAAAGCGTGTACATTTTACTCGCGTTTACCGCGCTTTAAAGTATTTAACGGGGTTTTTTCTACATTGTTTAGCGCGTATAATTTTTTTTTTTTTGAAAATTGTTCCGATTCTATGATGCTCGACGGATGGATGTACGTTGGAGTGATGAGATGCGGGAAACGCTGTCGCGTTGCAACAACAAAATCGGCGTGTAAACTTTTGATAGAAACGTAAACTTATACGCACGTATACATGTGCGGGAAAGTTGTTTTTGGACGCGACTATACCCGGGGGATGCGTCGCGATCATCCAGAGAAAAGTTATTTTAATTGCGCCGAAGTCACTGGTTTTCGGCCTTTCTTAGTCTTTTCTCGATACTTTATATGCTACAACGCGTGGACGTGTACGGTATATATATATATTGTCTACAGCGCGCGATATGCAAAAAAAAAAACCCTGTATATAGAAACGGCGATAACGAAAAAAGAAAAACTTTGTAAGTAAAGCTGGTTTCAACAGATGTGCAGACCGCGCCGAGCCATTGTCATCGTGTCGTCTCTGGCGTTGTCAGCAGTTATTTAGGCGTATTTTCGAGTAAACTTCCCTTTTATAATATATTCTTCGGGTCGGTCTCTCGCCGTATCGTGTCGTAGTGGAAAACGAAAAAAAAAATGAATATATTTTGATCACTTCTTGGTTTACTGTGTTCCGCTCGACACCAGTCGCGCGTAGTATAATTGTATACAGAGCGTTCCAAAACGATTCATCCGTAGGCTACAGACTCCTGTGCAATAGCTGTATTGTATCCGAGCCGATTGACGCGCTTCGATAGTGAAAAGAGGCGCGGAAGGGTTGTTCGCCTTTGCAAACCTAACGTATTCCGCTGCGTCATTTCGAGAGACAGAGAGAGAGAAAGGGTACCGACCGTTTTTGTCTCTTTGACGGGGTAACACGGTAATTTACGGATGATTAAGGATTCGTGAAAATCCGCAGATTTCTCGACGATGAGCAGCAGCAGTTGCTGCATCGGTCGTCGATCGCCTGACCTTAGAGTCAGCGAAATTTTGTTCTTTGAACGTGTACGTAAAACACACCGTTCTCATATACGTCTTGAGAGATCTCGATGAATCAAAAAAAAAAAAAGGTGATTTCAAGCCGTGTTCGCTTAGACGACGTAGTGGGGTTGAACGTTGAACGTTTGTAAGCGTTGTCGTAACGAAAACTCGGCGTAAAATCGCTGACTTACGCGTATAATACTATATTGCAATCACACAAATTTTTGCGATAAAATATTGATTTTTTTTTTTTCTAAATCGAACCAATCATTTTGGAATACCTGTACTCCGATAATGATACGCGCGATCGTAGCGCGTTTATAACGGTTCAGTGACACAAAGTCACGTGAAGTTTTTTTTTTCTCGAACCATAACCGATTCATTCCCCTCCCGCCACAAACAGTATACCTCTATAATAATAAGTTATGTTTTCCGGAATGCGTATTCAAATCCTCCCCGTTCTCGTAAATACCAATGGGTCTCGTGGGACACGACGGCTAAACGTAAAGAAAAAAAAAAAAGCACCGTTCGCCCATAACGGCTGTATTATTTTTTATTATTATTTTTTCTTCTTCGGATAACCACGCGAGTTTAGCGTCGGACGCACACAATATAAATCGTTTTTTTTTTATCCTAACCGTTACGTTGTATGTATACGGCGACAATTCCTTATATTATTACGCGCGCCGAACGGCGTCTCTGTTGCCTGCCACCCCGCGGAACAAATCGCGGTGTTGTTGTGTTCGGTTATACGCATTTATACGCGTTTAAAATCCCTTTAAATAACGCGTTTTTATGTGCTCTGTAATTCCATCGGAATAATCTTTTTTTATATGCATTCTTTTTTTGAAAATATGTTTCATAGAAACTTATAAAATACTCAGAAAACAAATAAACGTAACAATTTGTACAAATTATAAGACGGTCAAAATTATTTTTAAAGAAACAGCCATACTTAATCTATACTCGGTGATGCGTGTATTTCATTTTATTAAGTGTACTCAACAAAATAAAAATAAATACATTTAAAAAAAAAAAAAATATTAATTTACTAAATTATAATGATATAGTATGGCGTTCGAATCGAACGGTAAACTCCACACGATCTAATCGCGGCGTCCGGAGGGTAGGAACTGACTGAGGTCACAAATCCTTTTCGCATTTTTTTTTTATTCATAAACCGTTACGTTTTTTTTTTGTGAAATGTTCAAATCAATATATTCCCTAAAACATATCAAAATATGCGCAAAATATTCTCTGACCTTTAAATACGCTTTTTAATGCGCTAAAACTGATTCGTATATCGGTTCAGTGGGAAAAACGAATCGTCGAGAAAGCGCTCATCTTGCAATCCGAGCTGCGTACTGTCAGTAAAACATGTGAAAACATAAAAATCCGGTCTCTATAGTAATAATAATATATATACGCGCAAATAGCACGGCCGCCGAAAATGAGACACGTCGATAATAATATGTATTTTTCCTGTAAACCTATAACCGGCGGTCTATTATAATTAGAGCAAACGATATTAATATTCCTTACAAACCGATTAAATATACGTATGCAGGTATGCAGCAAAAAACACAAAAATATGCTTTTAGAGAAAAAAATTCCAAACAATTTATTCTGAAAACCGGAAAGGTATGTGTACTACGACCCGTTTGAGCGAAACGGTGGTGATATTTTTCACTGGAGTTCATAAACGCGTAAATCTCGAACGATTATTTTATATTATGTCTTATTAAGATCCTTTAATCAGTTCAATTTTTGTGCATTCTTATATTCGTCGAAAAAAGCCCTTTAGTAGTAATGTTGGGTGTTCAAAAACCAAAAAATACGTCCTAAAAATGTAAATCCCCTCCTCAAATAAAATTTTATATACTGAACAACTGTATAGATAGGTCTTGTGAAACACGTTTTCGTGTATATAAACCAGCCATTTTTCTGACAGACAAATAAAAATATGCAGAAACATATTAAAAAAAAAAAATCTACCGTAATTATACACGTGTATAGTAAATGTGTTTCGTCGAATACTTTTGTCAGGCAATGAAGGCGCGTAAATACGTTTTGAAATCGTTACTAACGAACCTTCTTCTCATAACGGAGAAGCTGTTATACGAACGTTTCGAAACGAACTCAATTTTTTTAATACATATACGATAATACTCGTAATCAGTATTGTTCGCGTTGTGTAATAATATTTTATATATATTATATAAATCCTCGTTTGGAACGAAACGGCGTTGAAATATTTTTTTTTTTTTATTTCGAAACGTTCAAAACGCCGCGTTTTCCGGCAAAGTATATATATATATAATATTAAACGTGTTTTGTCGATTTCCAAATCCAATAACCGCGGCGCGTCTGTATAATAATATATATTATACGTTATGTATAGTGCGAATTTCTTATTTATTTTTTTCGTTTTAGTTCTCAAACTTCTCTTCCAGCAAATAACTTGTCACGTGCGAGCCTCGTATTACGTACAAATATATATATATATTTATTTTTATTTATACGACTGTGCGTGTGATGGTCGGCGACGGGTTTGCAATTCTTTTTTTTTTTTTTACGATACCGCGCGCATAGGCATTTTTTTGAGAGAAAGGAATAGTAAAGAGACAGAGAGAGAGATAGTAAAAATATCAATTTAACGTATTTATAGGGGGAATTAATGGGGACGATTCGCTCGGGTGTCTACATTTTTTTTTCTTTTTTTGGAAGGCTAGCTGATTTTTTTTTTTATCATTATAATAAATTACAAAATTCGTTTTATTTTTAACTTACAGTTGTTATTAATTGAAAATATACTATATATATATATTTATATATAGCATGGCTAAATATCTAGGTACGACAATAGATTTGTGATACGCGGGTATTTTTTTTTCCATGGAAGTGGTAGCTCTTCCAAAAAAGAAAAAAATCTTTATCATATTACTTTTTAATGTTGTGTATGGCTAAATATCTACATACATAAATGGCAAAATAATAATCCGGGTGCCAGCTCCATGGAAAAAAATACGATATTATTGTTTTTTCCATGGATGCGCAGACCGAGTCGCAATTTGGACAATCTGTTGTCATACCTAGATACTTAGCCACGATATATAGTACGCTTACATATTATTGAAGAGTTTGCTTATAAAAGAAACAGTCGAGAAGAAATTTATAATTTTAGAAGAAAAAACAAGTTTAAAGTTGTAATTATTATTTGTATTTTTACTTTAATCCACGTGTTTAATAATGTACAAAAAAAAAAAATTAAACACAGTTAATAAAATATCACTTTTAAGAAACAAATTATTTTAATAAATCGAAATGATAAATGCGCGGGGAAGATTGCGTTGCCCGGGAGCGCAAAAAAAAAATGTTATATAATAAATAAATGTTATATATATATAATAACACAGCCCTGCTCATGAGTGTTGTAATAAAGCTAAATATATCTGCTAAATAGAAAAATAGACAACAGATTTGGTATAAAATAGGAGGTGTCTCGTTAAAAATCCTGTACGACGCGCCGGGTTATTATTCAGTTCGCGATTTTGAGTAATATATTGTGTGTGTGGGAGAGGAAAAATAGCTTAAACTTACAATAATGTCGTCGTCGCGCGTGTAGGTGGAAAGAAAACGGAAAATAAACCCCGGCGTATATACAAAAATGATTAAAACGTAATTTATTTAAATTTCAAATATGCAAAACAGCGAAAACGATTGTTGTTTGTCGTACACTGCAGTGGAATCGATTCGTCGTTGGAACGCGCGCGCGGTATAATGGAGTTACAAAAACAAACAAAAAACAAAATAAAAAAAAGCCATCGCGCAACAGTGTATCGTTCAATACGGACGCTTTTGGATTCTTAAACGAAATCGACTCTACGCGCACCACCGATGATATTTCGTTATGTGATTGTATTAACCTAAATGCATGTATTTTTTTTTTTATAAGGTTGTATTTTCAAAAATAGTTTTCCTTTCCACATCCTGCTGCGGTTGTGCCAGTCGTAATTATTTTAACACGATAATAATGATTTAGGGCCCGGATGTTTATGCCTTGAAAATGCCTTAAAAAAAATGCATTTATGACCTAAAAAACACAAAAAATGCCCTAAAAATCTATAAAAAAACGAATTTATTATCTAAAAACATAAAAAAAATACCGTCAAAATTGTTTAAATCACATAATTTTTTTTTGTTAAGATTATTATTTTATTAATTACAATTTACTATACGGGAAAAAAATACGTAAAATAATAATAATAATAATAAACATTGTAAACTCTTTTCTGTCGATTATTGAAGAAATAGTTTTAAAGTGACCTAAAATTACAAAAAAATGACCTTAAAATAAAAAAATGAAAAATAAATCATTGTTACTCAGATTCTTATGATATTTAATCATATTTTTAGCTAGGAAAGCCAAGACGTTCTAAAAAAAAAAAACCGCAAATGTCATCAAAATCCTGGCCCTAAATTAATGATCATTAAACTGTCTACGATCGTAATATACGTATATTATCGCGTGTAACTCCATCGGCTATTTTCAAAGCGTACGACGTATAGTTATATACCAAAACTGTTGCAGTTTTTGGTACGAAACCGAATTAAAAACGTTCGAAACTTTTCCTTTTCGTCCTCTAAAATAAAAAAATCGCGTTTTATTTCGATAATTTCAAAACGTTTTATAATTGATTTTATTAAAAATTGAATATGTATACCGAGAAGTGTTTTTCTCTCATTCTACCGAGTTGTTCTAGCAAGTCGACGATCTTCTTCGTTCAAGTCGAACGATTTTCAAGTTCGAAAATGTTCTCGCGATCGAGTGCAATTATTATTTAGATCGGATAGATATATACGAATACACTGGGAAAACAATTTTCTCTGTTTAATTGATATTTTATCGTGCTGGAGAGACTGTAATCGACTCAATCTCTCCTCTGTAAATTTATTATTATTGTTTCTCTGAATCCGTTCCCTTAATCTCTACGTATTATTACAGTAATATTGTCGTTTAACTTAAATCGGTGAGGCGTAATTTGTGATGGTCGCGGCACTCGTGGACCTTCTAAAAATATGGTCGTGGTCCGAGAAAATTTTTTTTGCTCCTCTCTAACATTATACAAATAACGGACTGGATCAAATTCAATCGGTTGAATTCGAAGATTATTGACCGACTTCTAAAAAAAAAAGAGATGGTTCTCAATTCGGTAGTTTTTTTTTCTAATGTTTGTTACCTCGTAACTCCGTCATTCACGAACCGATTTGGATGAATCTTTTTTTTATATGAAAGAGTATCACCCGCCATGCACTGAACTCAATACGCGTATATTAATCAAAATATGACCCCAGATAGGAGGCCGCCATAAGCATTCTGTAAGGTATAATATTCATGGAGAATACGATGAAATATAGTTTTTTTTCCATGATATTTATCATATTTTATTATTTACATTGGGATAACAGGACACAAAATGAAGAGTTACCGTGTTTTATTATTTACTTTGAGATAACAGGACACAAAACGACATGCATGTAGTATCAATGTTAGCACCAAAATCAATGATTTTTACATAACGAAGTTGGTAACAAAAACAGGAAAATAGAAACGGAATGCATATGGTGGCTCACTATAGAGGTCCATTTTTCATATAAGAGAAGTATGCAGAATGCGCGTTCCATGTATTGAGTTCAGTGCTCCATGGTGGTCCCATACCAATTTCGTAAATATCGGCCTAGTATTCGGTCGCAATAATTTAGTTTTTTTGTATTATTTTTTTCGCGTTTTTCGATTTCATAAGGATTGGCCCAGTGTTCTACCTAACCACGCAGTGAAATGTAGGAACATGAATGACTACGATACGACTACTATGACTGAAAAGGATGAAATAAAAATATTTTTTAGAAGAAAAAGAAACCGACTTCAAAAAAATGCGCTTAAAAGTATAAAATAATCGATAACTTTTTTCGGCGCCGAATTTCAAACACAACATTACATTGCAGAAACGCATTTTATTCATTTATTGCAGTACCCTATCTATATTAGATTAATAAAACGCGTTTCTGCAAAATGTTGTTCGAAATTCGGCGCCGATTTCAAAAAAAAACAATTGATTATTTCATACTTTTTAGTAGTGCATTTTTTCTAAAAAAAAAAAATATTTTTTATTTAGTCCAGAATATTAGAAAGGATTCTCGTTTTATTTGCGCATTTTCAATTCTAATATCCGAGGTCATATAGCGTTTTGAACACATTTTCGTACGAATTTTTTTTGAAATAAATGTATTGTAATTTACCGATTGAAAATGAATACATTATAAAAGTTGTGGGTCTCGTGCTCACAGCACATACGGTATGATGGCTTTCCTGTGCGGCGGATATGCGTCCCGGAACTTGTCCCGGTACCAGCGGTGATTGATGACGGCGATTTCGAACTGATTGCCCCAGACGAACAGCACGACGTACTTCCATCCGGTGCTGCCCCACAGGACGGCGTACCACGCGCCGTACATGACCACTTCGGCGAGCATCTGCGGACTGGACACCAGGTCGAACAGGCCGCCGGTGACGAGCCGGTGGTCGTGCGTGACGACGCGGCCGTCGCGTTTGCGGGCCGCGGCCAGCGCGACGTTGGCGCGCCACTGTTCGCGGTACGCCCAGGCGAACGCGAGCGCGGCCGCGGCGAGCCGGACCGACTCGGCGGGGCCGCGGCAGAACGCGGGCTCGGCCGCCGCGGACGGCGCCTCGGCCACGATGGTGGCCATCACGCCCGCGTAGTGCATGTACCCGGACGCGTAGTACCACAGGCCGACGGCCGTGTCGGAGAACACGTTCACGCGGTGCGTCTCGTACGCGCGCCGGAAACACTGGAGCACGGCCATCGCGACGGCCGCGGACGCGGCGGCCGCGCTGTACGACGGCGGACGGCCGGGCCGGCGGACCGCGTCCCACAGCCACCGGCGGCACCACGCCGTGCCGGCCGGCCACGGCGACGCGGCCGGCCGGTACGCGTCCAGCATCGCGGCGGCCGTGGCCGCGGACAGCGCGGCCGCGAACACGTAAAAGTGGCCGTACCACCGTTTGGGCACGCTCAGCAGGCCGGACGGACGCGCGCCGCCGGTGATCTTGCCGTACGCGTACAACCGGGCCACCGCGTCCGGCAGCAGCGACGCGTCCACCGACTTCAACAGCAACGGCACGGCGACGAAAACGACCGTCATGCCGACGAACATCGCGTTCACCGCGTAGCAGCAGTCCATGTGATGTGGCGCGGTTGTGATTTTTTTTTTTCCTACTGTATTAATACGCGGTTAGGCCGTACCCCGCGGGTTAGGTACGGTTTATATACGCGGCGTAAACGCCCGTTCCCACGCACTGTACGGACGGCCTAACCGCGGCGATATTTTTATTTTTAAAACTTTCCCAGGTGTTCGATTACGATCGAAAAAATTATTATTATTTTCGCATTTTTTTTTTTTTTGCTGTCCACCACTTACGACATCGTGGCCCCGTCGAGCATTTAAAAAACTATTTTTACTTTTTTATAATTTATACGCACGCCGCGAACGGCACTGGCGGCTGATACTTGGGAAACGTTAAGCACAAAACGTTTTTGCGTAATTACTTTTTACGCGCGTTTTTTTTTTCTCGGTTAATTACATTTTAAGAATTTACCGGTACGGTATGTTTTCCGCTTTTTTTTTTTTGCTGCTGCTGCTGTTCGTCTCACCGCGCCACTTACGGCGCGACATTCGTTCGCGCGCTCAGTGGACGCACATATTATAATGTCGTAGAACGTTTTCAAAATATTTTCGTCGAATCGTAAAAGTACTTTGGGATTTTTATTTTATTTTTAATTTTCAGAATCTCGCGGTTGGAAAAGCGTAAAAAAAAAAAGGAGAAACGCGCGTTTTTAAATCGCGCCGTTCAGCGATTTTTCTCTATAGTTTTGTTTCATTTATCGACGGTAGACTTTAAGTCGCCTTCGCACGGAATCCGAAAAATCGCGTCGATTTATTTTCTGTATCGTTTAATTTGACGAATAATTCTCGTCTAATATGCAAATATTGTATATAGTTTCGAACGGCGTTTATTTTTCCGCTCGTTGTTTGTGAGTGTGTGTCTGACAGATATTCATATATTTATAAATAATATATAATATAGATTTGGAAACAAGGTACTATTGGTAAAATGATTTGTGAAACTTTATTTAATCATCAAATAACACTATACTCTATTCAGAATAAGAATGTTCAACTTGACCGACGAGAACTCGTTTCGTTCGCGCACGTCTGTTGCCGCGGCGAGCGCTGATGTTTACCGTGCCCCCACCGCCGAGCCAGATGTATACACGGCGGCGGCGGCGGCCGTCAAACGCGACGAGTAACGGCAGCGGTCGACGACTGACGACCAATCACAGCGCACCTGAATCTCGCGGGGGGTTCGGACCGTTCCGGCGGCTCAGTATGCACGCGCGAAAGCGGGCATTCTTATTCTGAATAGAGTATAGTAGTAATTAATTAAACGATATTGATTTCCGTCCGCGGTATCACGCAGAAACGATTGAATTTATATGAAAAAATACACCCTTCTATCGGACTGTAAACAAAACAGATACTTCTCTTCTTCTTGTTCTTCGTAATCAATTTGAAGATCGGGTTTTGCAGCAATCCTCCATACTATTCTCTGTTATTCTCCTTTCTCTCGGTTTCCTCGTACGAATTACGTCCTTGGTCCATCACTGTTTGTCTCGTATATATATTCCTGGAGTCTTCCTCCACACGCCCTTCTATAATCGGTCCCAGCACGTATTAGAGTCCGATCCGTTCGCTTATACTTTTCTTTATACTTTTTCGTAGAGTTTTTCTCTCGGTACTTCTTCGTTACGGTCACCCGCGTATCCGTCCAACTCTTCTTGAACGTTCTCAAAAACTTTCTTTTCCATCGCTATTGTTCAATAATATTCGACTTTAAACGTAAAAAAAAAAAAATGATTTTAACCGTTACAAAAAAAAAATTGTCTCTTGTTGACGAAACACACCGCGGCCCGTGCAGGTGTTGTGTTTTAATATACTCCGTGGTCGTAAAAATATAATACAAACGTCACACGCGTATGACGGGTACGCGCGACGGGCAGGTGAATGAGCTCGTCGCACTAAAAATAACAAAACGATTATCGAGACGCGGCCGTCTCCTGCTCTGCGCCGGCCCGACGGCGGGGGAAAAAAAACCAACGAAAACCGCCTGGCAGATAGCCGGCGAAATCGCCTCCACGACGATTTATCATCTTGAGCGCAAACGGTATTTTCTACCTTCTCTTCTACTGTTCGAAACATTTTTTTTTTTTTACATTCCTAACGGAGTGTATTGGTTTTACAATGTCTGCCAGAAAGAGCGCTCCGCGAGTTTTACAAGTTTCCGGTATCGAATCGCGCCCAGTCGGTGCTTTAGACGAGGTCGATACATTTTTTTTTTTACTGAAGCTTCCAAAAAAATATTATTAATATTGCGTGTAAATTAATTAATATTATTAATATTAATAAATATTGTTATTATTAGTTGTAATGACAACAGCTTACACATTTCCCGAGATTTACCCTCATACCGCCGTAATAGCTGCAGATGTTTACACGTCAAAACTGCGTATAAAAACGCGATTTCGTCGTAAACCGATTGTCGCGGTTATTTCTTCGTAATTCTAAAACCAATATATTGTCGTATAGGAACTCGAAATATGTAACTATTGTATTAGAGTACAAAAAATTACTTAACAACAACAAAAAAAATTATACTTTCAGTTTTTTTTAACAATATTATATATTATAGATTTGCCCCGGGAGTATTTAATTTCGTAAAAGATGTAATTTTTTTAACAATTTAATAATGTACGACGTCAGACGTACGGTGCTATATTTAACTGTATACTGAAAAAAAAATCTTGAAAATCGTCAGTCACGATAATTAATATTTTTAATTTCTTAATGAGTTAATCTTAGTTAATATAAGCTAATCTTAGTAACTAAATAGTTAGTTACTATTTAACTGTATACTGAAAAAATAGAAATCTTGAAAATCGTCAGTAACGATAATAATTGTTTTTATAAAAAAAAAAACGTTTCGAGTTTTTTGCGGATAATTAAGCGTTATTTCGTTTATTAATAATAATAAATAACATTACACCGGTGCTCAGCTCGGAATCGTTTTATTATCCGATGCAATTCGTTTTATCGTTGAATTTTATACGTAGTAATATAAAAACTCTTAAATCTTTATCCGATTATAACAGCATTCACTTAAACGTCATCAACGATACTCTACTTTTTTTTTTTTTAATTTTTCAAGACGCGTTAATTTTTTTTTTTTCACCCACTGTTAATTTGTGAGTAGAAACAAAAAAAAAAAAACCGACAAAAATATACCCGGGGTAACGCGCGTGTACAGAGACCCGCGCGGAGACGACGGTGGTCCGCGCGCGCGCGCTTGCGGCGGCTGTTTAATTTCGTCGCCGCCGCCTTGCTGGAGAAAAAAAAAACACGGCGCGCCCGGCGGCGGCGGCGGCGGTGGGGCCGAAAAGGGACGGACGGACGGGCAGAAAAAAAAACTGGCAATTAAATATTGTGTGGTACGTCGTGTGCGCGCGCGCCGAGGGTATAATTTTTATTTTAGGCCTTCCAATTAGTCCCGGGGACGTGTATATAATATAATACTCTCGCATCGTATAGATGTGTGTGTGTTTTATTTTCAATATAAAAATACACTACAGCCCGTCGACGAAACAGTGAAAACGCAGAAAAACGAATTAAAAAAAAATAAATGCGCGCGCGATAGAAATACATTATAAGCGATTACCGTGCGATGAGAGAGAGAGAGAGAGAGGGCAGAAGACATCATCGCTTTGTACACCGATCGGTTGAAACCGCTGAACTCGATACGCGGGACGCGTACATCAATCAAAACATGACCCCAGATTATAGGTGGCCGCCATATGCATTCTATAAGATACAACGGTCATGGAGAAAACGATGAAATATAGTTTTTTCCATGATATTTTATTTTCATATTTTGTTATTTACTTTGAGATAACAGGACGGAAAACGACGGGCTCGTAGTATCGATGTTAGCACGAAAATCGGTTATTTTTACGTAACAAAGTTGGTAACAAAAACGGGAAAATAGAAACGGAACGCGTATGGCGGCTCACTGTAACAGGGGTCCGTTTTTCGTATACGAGAATTATTGTACAGAACGTTCAGTGGTTGAAACGCGCGATTATAATCCCGGTTAGAATATTGTCCGAAAGAAAGAAAATATTCGTCCTGTTTTACGACAAAACGGACTTACCTATTGAATTCAGTTTGATTCCGGCGATCGGTTCAACAGATATTTATTCACGGGCACTTACAAAAATCCACTCCCGTGAATACGCTTTTAAAAATTCGAAAATTATTTGCCAGTGGTAATGAATGATATCTGTATCGATAAGCAGCGTATTGTATGGATAAACGGGTTTTCGCGAAGGCACCAAAATCGTATTTTTATTGATATAAAGGCTTCTGTCTACAGCCGCCAGTTGTCGCCAAAACAAATTTCGATAATGTGATTTATCAGAAGTACCGTGAAAACGTAAAAAATATACTTTCGCTCGTATCGCTCTTAATTCATTATATAAAGTTTACGCCGTTGTCTTATTAAAGAACAAAAATGAAGGTGCGGACCACTACGCGCGCACGAGTCCCCAAAAACGGTGCTCATGTAATGGCTTCTTAAAAGGAACACCGAGTGAGGCGTGCAGACTAGAAAAATGGAAAGTGGAAACCAACTCCGAAAACCAGTTGCTCCTATAACCAAAGGAAACCACCTTTCACCTGGTTATGAGAACAAATGGTGCAGATTTGGAAGTCTCTGAACAGACTTAGAACTCGTGTAGGAGACGCTGTAAAGTCAATGTGGAGGAATGGGGACTATTGGGTAATGAAAACACGACATGCCCGTGTGGCCAAGAGCAAGGCACGGCTCACCTACTTAGATGCCCAGAAAGCGCACACACACTTGTTCCGAAAAGGACCTTATACAGGCGAATCAAAAGGCCATTGACGTGTAGCCCAATACGTTGACATGTAAACGGTTTATGGATATCTCGTGTAACTTGTAAACGCGCGTTTAACGCTCGCCACGTGTACTAATAGTATACCCCCTGCTGTTGGGGTGAACTGCGAGACGACAGACTACTCTTCTTTACAAACCACTCCCTTTTCTTTAGCTCTAAAACATTTATACACGTGTCGGTTAATGTATACGTTGTCATATTTTATCATACGTCGATCGGTATTCGACTAAAACTCAATAATATTCGGTCTCCATATGCTGTTGCTGCACTTCTGGTCCGACTCGAGTATCAATAAGTAATTTAAAACCCGTTTTTTTTTTGTGTATGATAGTTTTCAAGTGCGGCGACAATTCGCCTTACTTATCATATACCTCTACTATTGTCTTTTATGCATTTTGAAACGTTTATAGAAAAACGAGATTTTCGTACTAGACAATCCAAATACGTTTTATGTGCTATTCCGTCTACCTAATTACAATCAAAACGCTCATATTAATAGATTCGCGTATCTAGTTAATAATTTTCATATTGATTCTTAATGAATATTATTGTGAGTATTTATTAAAATATTAATATTGAGATATCTGTTAGACAATAATATTATTTATTAGTAATTTAGCTGTAATATTTTATTCAATTGTATTTAGTTCAGTACTATTGTACACTCTGACATGCAATTATTATTTGTTATTGTACACAACCCGTCCTAAATAAATAAATAATTATTTTCGACGTTTCTCCGTTGCAATTCAATGAAATCTACTTTTTTATCGAATATTTTTCGTGTAAAACTATAAAAGTTCATATACTATATTATATTTATTTTAAACTATAAAGTATCCAAAAATAAAAGGCTGTTAGAAAGCGGAATCTCGAAGAAGTCGTTAATAAAACAAAACATTTATTTCATTATTATCATTATCCGAGATCCGTTTTTGTCGGAAATCCGTACTGGTTCTCTGTTTTTCTACCGTTTTTACGAGATTTACTCGAAAAGTCAAGAAATGAAATATATATTCGATGTTGATGATGATCCTTTACGCCTCTTGAAGTAATGATAACTTATTAGCCGTCAGTGTCGTGCGTGATTTTATGTATATTATATTATGTACGTGTAAACATTACCACCATCGATCTTGTCCGGCGTCTATTTTCTTTTTTTTTGTGTCCAGTCGATAAGTCGGGGTATGCCGACCATATGTTATTACGACAACACCGTCATCCGGTCAAAGAACGATGACGCGACTTGCTCTCCCTCACACGTCGTGTATACGCAGCGATTCCCAATTTCCCCTTCGCCTGTTATACCGCTTTTTGCTGGTCAAGGGACCATATATGCGATTTTTTTTAAACGAATGTCATAATAATCTGTTTGTAAATCATCGTAAGTTCATCAAACACATAATATAAATATAAAAATCTGGTACTCTCGCGTATATGTAGGACATCAATGGCGCGCGTCGCGTACTTAGGGTTACTAAACTGGAGACGATATAATAGAATATATTTTGTCCTCTGATAGATACATCGCATTATCATACGTTTTTAAAAATTGTATTTATTAAGTTATTACCTTTATTTATACTAAGATTCGCCGAAAATCCTTGGAAAAGATCCGTTTTAAAATGCATTTAGGACTCGTAAATACGTAAAAGTTTTCTCTTGGGTACAAGGTGGATTTTTTTTTTGTCAAATATTTCGTTTAAATACTTGTATATTTTTGCATATATTGTAAACGATTTAAAATAACCTAAAATAAAGCTATACATTTAATCGCGGCACTTTTGTTGGTTTCATGTATCGTTGTTTTCCGTTTGAACCAAATTTTTTCACGTATTCCGAAGCGAAATATTTTTCAGAAAAATCTCGTTAAACAAAAATCCGGTATCACGTGTTTAAAGTCTATCATTGCACGTACACAAACGTAAATCAATTCATAAACTATGTCGTAAAGCGTTATAAGTACACTTCGTGTTAACGTTTTGCGCGGTATTGTACGAATTTAATTCTTCGGAGAAGCCGTTGAACCGAGAACTTAGACACGTTATGGTTTATGAGTTTCATAGCATTACCAGATATAATTTGTTACCCATAACAATCCTATTAGTATTCGAGTGTTATTATTTTATTTTGATCGTATTAGCTATTATATTCATTGTTTATTGTCTTTCTCTGTGTTATTCTACTAATATTATGTGTTATTGATGAAAACGCCATAAGAAATACGCGTGTATATAATTCCTTCACCTTTCCGTGAACTCGCTGCTCTTATCGTAATATTGTTGTAAACGTTCGGTTCGATAACGCTCATTAAAAAGTTCACAAAGTCGAAATGGTACAGTCACCTGTGTTTATCGCCAGACGAATAATCGAGTTTTATTTATATCGTAAATATATATTTTTTTTCTACCGCGTAATGAGTGCTTCTCATTAATGAAAATTCTGCGCTCGTGTTTGCGTCAAAAAAAAAATCAATATTGCGAAATACCTAGTGTGACAGTTGATATATACGTATATATTATATAAAATCTCTCGTTGGAGCCGAGGTTTTTTTCTTTAAAAAAAAATAATAATAATAAAAATCCACATCGAAACGTTTATTTGTTATTTAAAAATTTTTGTTATCCGACTGGAGTTTTTATCTGCTATCTTAATAAACGTTTGTGTATAATTTTAAAGTTAGACGTGGGTAAGATTTACTGTTTTTTATGTATGTCGTTTATATATATATTTACATAATTTTATTCGTTTTAGTATAGAAGATATAGTTGCCTTTTTTTTCTCTCGTTCTGTGCTGTGAATAACACTAGTATATAGTATAGATCTTTATCGAAATAAAGTTTAATTTACAGACTTCAATCTACGAGGGGGTAAAAACTGTAATGTAGGTTTTTTTTAAAAATATTTTACAATGAAACTTTTCGGTGGAACGTTTATTATCAAGATATTATGGACGTAATACAACGTATATATGTATTTCGTTTCAAAAAAAAAAAACGTTTTGCTCGTATTTTTTAACGCGTTATTGTATTATGTTTTACTAATAGTGAACCACTCGAATATTACAGTTAAACGTCCATTGGCCGCATATTATAACACCGTTTAAAAAATAGTCATTTTCACCCGACCACAATGTTATATATTATACTAATAATACACCATTGACTTAATTGGTTTACTCCTATCTATTAACAAACCGTCCAATTAAGACAATCGTCATAAGTTTTAATACGATATTGTTTCATTTATTTTTTCTTTTCTTTGGCACAAAGTTAAGTTCACACGAATCCTCTCTCCGCCATCCCACACTAAACGGTATTTCGATTTAATAAGCGAACTATTTATAATATTATATACGATTTATTATTGAGCGTATAGTAACGCAATGGAAATGGTTATTCTCGGATTGTCTGTAACACAACCGTTCAAGAAAATGTGTCCTCTGTGAAAGAACAATTTGTATACAATATTATATATATATATATATATATATATATATGTGTGTGTGTATATTAAATTTATTTATTTCTCGCCAATATCGCCGTGTGTCCTGCGTACGACGCGACCGATGCGATTCATGAAATGAACAAAAATAACGTGTGTTGGTATAAAAAAAATAACACTACGTTCGTTGGCGTATCGAAAAACAGTTTAAACCGTTTACACTGTTATCGGTTTGCATTAATTTTTAGTATTATATTTCCGTATTATTATTGACTATTATATAATATACGTATACGTTTTTAGTGCAATATTATAATGCGAAATTATTAATGTCCGATGAGGTACGAAAAATAAGTGCGTTGTGGAATAAGTAGGACAAGAGGCGGAGATAATAATGTTCGCGTATAATAAAACGTTTGCATTCAATATTCATTTTAATTCCAATTTAACGATCAATGTTTCTGTATGGAGTTAGGTTTTTTTTTTAAATAAAGTATAAATATCGATTTATTTGCGTTAGCGATTAATTTTCAATTTTATTTTTTTTCCTGTCAATTAGAAAATAATGCATACGTACCAATTGAGAAAAGTCGTAAGTAAATCATATTAAATATTAGCAGGTACCTATGTATATATAACATAAAATACAAATTATTATAATATTTTCTGTAAGTATAAAATATAAATGTATAAGTTATAAACAATATACATAATAAATGAACAACTGTTTATTTTATTTTTATTTTTTCATAATATTAATAATATCACCGTACCTATACACACTACTGCAGTCTTTTTTCTCTTCATAACAATAAATTGTTCAGAGTTGTATTTTTTTTAGTTCTTTATACTACGAAGAATTAAAAATTAACACGAATATATGAATTAATTAATTTTCTCCGCGCGTTCTCTTTAATTTTTATTTTTTGCTTTGATCGTTTACATTTTTTTTCAATTTATACTTGACGATTACTTTTATTCGAAACCGGTAGTAAATAATCAACGACTTTAATAAAACAACTCTTACATTTACGTTTTTTTTATAACACTCATAGGCTTTTATCAATATATATATACATACATTAATTAATAATTTTGCGTTATAATAGTGTTATTGCGTATAAAATGAATTACTACTATACTATAAGTTACAACCCTGCAGACATGAGGTATAAGGGATCGGGTAATAATAATAAAATCAGTTTACGATGTCGTCGCTAGTTTCTCTTTGAATATTTCTGATAAAATGATTGACAATTATTATCGTTACCACAGTTTTTTCTAAAAAAATTTAAAAAAAATTGGCGTATAGTACACTGCCAGTGGTGGTGGGATTTGTTTGTGTAAATTCGCGTAACGAAACGGGTTTTCATATTTAAAACGTGTACGGTACGTACATGCCCTTAACGCCTTAACCCCAATACGTTTCAACCCTTTTGTTCGGTCTTAATTATAACGGCCAAAAACCGCGTCGGCATACAACAATATAATATTTTATTACGTATTATGTGTAATGTTTTTTTTTTTTTGTGTACGTTATCGATAGTCGTTATTTTGTGTAATTAATGTACGGATTAATAACGGGTTTCTTTTTTCTGTTTTAGCTGTCGGAGCTGGAAAAACGGGTGCTGGAAGCGGAAACGAGAGCTGTGGAAGCAGAGGGAAAAGTAAGTCATAATATAATAAATATGTGCGCGCGCGCGCGTGTTACAAAACGAATTTAAAAGTTTAAACGCAATAATTGTGTTAACGCGGATTTAAAGGGGAAACGTGTTTATAGATCGCTACTTTTCCCACTCTATATGATTGGTTTTTTTTCTAGTAGTATATATACTTGCCATTTTATTCATTCCGAATATTGTGTATCATATGTTCAAAAAAAAAAAAAAAGTAATATTGTATAGTCGCCGATATTTCGTCAAAGACATTCCTCCGATATTATTACATATTTTATTGTGACCGATGGCGAAAACATTTAATAAATACATATTATATAGTGTGTCTCTCTGTTCGAGTGTTTTAAAGTTTTCTCGTTTTTTTCCCCCCTAATAATTTTAATACATCCGCTCTGTATAATATATAAACATATATTCGATTTCAATTATAGAGGACTTAAATTTTTTTTTTTTTTAATTAAATTTTATCCTATTTAAAAAAAAAAAATTACTAAATATATGTTTTAGAATAAATTGTTTGTATACTTTATTTGTGTTTTATACGTCATTTATGTTGTTTTTTCTAATTTGTTAAAATTCAAATATTTCTCTCGCTATACACAACGTTATTATACAGTAATAATCGATATTGAATCGATTTATCCAAACGTTAGATAATAAATATCTGAGTTACAGTAATTATTATATAAAAACTTAAATATGTCGAATTGAACAAAAAAATTATCGCGTTTATCAGATCTCTCGCGTGAGTCTTTATGTACATAGTTCAAAATTATACGACAGCGATTATCACCTCGGGAAAAATTAAGCGAATCGTCGAGATAAATGTTTACAAAGTGTTCGTATTTTACAATTTTAGGGATCTATAATAATACGGAATACAGCAGTTTATAAAGTTTATAGAAAGTAATAAAATAATAATAATAAATTATTTAAAAATTGTAGAACGTAAAACGCGGCTTTTTACGAAACGGTTTTTTCCCTCATCCTGTTTTTCGTGTTTTCTTACCGTACAACTCTTGTCATTCCGAACACCCTGTACACGGCGCAATATTTCATTTTATTTCATATATATATATATATATATATATATATATATTCGATATATAATATCGCCGTTCCTCCGCGTCGCGCTCACTCCCGAGAACAATTTATATAACAAATTAAATATCGTTTCATATTGTTCGCTATACCCACGTCGGTTTGTGCCTGTGTGTATTACGTCTGATACAGAACAGACGTATACGTTTAATAATATATATATATACACACACACAAGGAATAATTTTTGTTCTCCAATTACGTTTGATAAATACAAACGTTATATATATTATAGCACGAGAAATTTTCGACCGCGTTACACGTCTTATTTATTTTCCGGGGAAAAAAAATCCTTTTTTTTGTTTATAAAAAAAAAACGTTACAAAGTGAGTGTTTTTTTTTTTTGTCTCGTTCAGATCGATATGGTTTTCAACGACATATTTATTAGTATAATATATTATATAAAATAACTCGTCCTGACCGACTGATTCATCGGCGCACAGTCTAAACCGCTGGATCTAGACGCATGAAATTGTGCACAGAGGTTCTTAATACAACGTAGGCGAGCACTCGGAAAGGATTTTTCAAAATTCCATCACTGAAGGGGCGAAAAAGGGGTTAAAAGTTTGATACGTCGCGATCAACGCACAGCCTAGAGACTATTTTTAAATTATTTTACGATACAATACAAATTATTAAAATATTTTAACCGTGTTATTTCCGGTGATTAGTGTTAAAAAGGCATTGCTTCCACGGCGAGTAACTACACCCCCAAAAGGAGTTGAACACACGATTTTATTATTTTCCCGGGCAACGCCGGGTAATTCAGCTACTATAAATTTATCCGGTGTTGTTAGTCGCGTTTATAAAACTCTTTGTTTTCTCGACACGGATAATCATCGCGGCAGCTGACCAAAATATATTATTTATAATATTGATGGACGTCGTTATTGTAATATTACGTTTTGTGTGTTGTTTTTTTTTTCCGCCAATAATTTCGCGTACAATATAAGTATTGCTATACCCCGCTATTTCGCAATATTAGCCGTAATAATATATTCCAAAATAGTGCGCCGAAACACATAATTATTTTCGAAACGCATCGTTGTGTGACGAGTACCGATCCGCGCGTACATACATCATTATTTACATACGAATATATATTATTTTTATCCGGCGACTTTAGAAATACGAGTCGAAGAATCTTATATAAATAGTATATATTACGCGATTTTTAATTTAAAACGTCCGAAACCTCGTTTGAATGCGTTACTACGATTTTTTTCTTTTTCTTTAATAAAAATTTTTACGAATTTCGATTAATTCGTCGAGGCGAATGAACACAGTAATATATATATATGTATTATAATGCGGCAATAAATAATAATTTAAATTTAGCTTCGCGATACAGTAGACATTTCTGAACCGCGTTGATGTAACCACTCGTCGCCTAGTAATAATAATAATAATAATAATCATAATAACGTCTCCTAACATGTTTCCTTTTTGGCGTTACTATAGGTCGGCGTTTGTGTACGTGTGTGTGTGTGTATTTTTACACCGGCGAAACGACCGATTTCGCACGCGCTCAATGACATCGTTTACCGATGTCGACTAGATGGTTATTTTTTTTTTTTTCTGCCCGTGGAAGAATGAAATACGTGCTCGGATTTTTCAAATAGATTTTTATAATCTCCTCGTATGTTAAGTACCGTAGTCGACGGACCGTATACGAACGGTAAAAACCGCCGTCGTAGTCGTCGTGTTTCGCGCGTTGTTTTGTACCAAAGACCTTCGCTTATTTATGTACGTACCGCCGCCGTCGCCTCTCAAGGATAATCTATAAATCACCACGTAAGGAAAAAAAAAACGAAAGAAAAGCGCGTTCGTACGCGTATTTTTAGATTCTGAGCGAAACGAGGGATCCAATGGTTTTAAAATGATGTTTTAGATTCTGAGCTGAACGATTTAATCTGTTGTTTTTACAACGATGTTTATTTTTTATTTTTTCTATCCTGTGTACGGGATATTTTCGACCAGAAGGAGTGCTCCGATCTCTTCGGTCACAGTCTGTTGCCGGCAGCGATTCGCATCTAGATTTGGTACTTTAGAGAGGTCATTTCTCGATTTTCTCAAAAGCACCGAAAAATATAACTCTGAAAACGCAATTTCATCTTAATCGATTGTTGTTTATTTCTTCGTAATTTTGAAACTTATTATTCATGGAGAAACCCGAAATTTTCACCAGATATGTAACTTTAGACTGTATTTACGAGAAAAGTAAGCTCCGCTCAGAATCGTTTTATCGAATGCAAATTGCTTTCAAATTTAAAATAAAAAAAACAAAACTCTAAAATCTTTATCCAAGTAATTCACTTGGGCGATATCCACAACACCTCGCGGCTCGCTACCTTTTTTTTTATTACGTATACTATATGGATTCAACGACCCGATTTTTTTTTCTTCGTTCTTTTCCGTATAATCTTTATATTTTGTGATTTTTTTTTTTTTGTCGATCCGCAAAAGAACGAACGTAAAAACCGCTCTCTTACACGTTATAGTGTTTTCCGCGTCGGTATATACTGTAATCGTATAGTAATTTATTTTAAACTGTAAACAACGAATATCGATTGTGATAATATTATTATTCGTTTTATAAACGTTTTAATTGTTGTTGCGGTGGCTGGTTATGCATACATATATCGTCGGTTATATTGTATTCTAATGTATACTGCAATAATACACATCACATTTGAATATACGTCGGCGTATAAAATATCAATATATACGTCAACGCATCGCGTATAATATACAGCTGAATTTTCTAACGATTCCAATAATAACGTTACTACTACAACAGCTAGCTGTGTAACATAATATTATGTATATCACTACCGTGTTAATATTGTGTATATTGAAAACTGGCACGTGATTTAATCGTATTATTGAATTATCGTTAAAATATACCGTTATTTTTTCAACCGTAATGTACGCGTAATATGTATTAATAAGAGCTAAAATTGACAAAATATGCGTGGCACAAAAATCTTAAATATGCAAAAAAAAAAAAAAAATCACGTTACATAGGTGTATATCTACATAAAAAATTTTATGTAATCCGGTCGACATTATTGAACTGCGAAAAATATTAATAAATAGTATTAAAATATACAAATACGTTTTCAATATTTTGTGTAATAACGTTTTATTTCACTCGCGATAAGTCGTCGCGTTGAACCGCTAATATTATCTTTATGGTATGTTAGGGCGATATAGATTAAATGCGCGCCATTGTCGTTGAATTAATTGAATATTAAATACGTATAAGTTATTGAAGAAAAACATAGTTTAAAAAAAAAATTTAATATGCGTTTTTCCTTTTTACAAACTCGTCTTTGCGATATAGAACGGATTTTTATAACTCGGTCCGTTACATAAATCGAAAGCATAATATCCAAGGGAAATACGCAATTCCTATAACTTCTGAACCCAAATTGTAGGACGTATGTAGTTTTTATTTATCCGTATGACATAAAACGAACAATTGTACCAAATTGAATTACTTTAATACAATTAAATATCGGATTAAATAATTAACACGAATAAACATTTTAAAGATTTAACCAACGTATCGCATTGAATATCTAAAGATGCCAGCCGGGCAACTGCCTCCGGGATGGTTTATTTCGATGAAGTCTTCTAGATCACCATCGTATCTCCTTATCGACAGTCCGATATTAGGTGTCTGCGCGCTTTCACCGCAATCGCAATCCGAGATCTCTTTGAAATTCCATTCGTGAATATTATATTCATTGCACCTCATCGTCCCGTGACTATACGGTTGAGTCTGACCCAAGTTTTCGTAGGAAGTTGTCCACGCCTGTATTACTGGAACGCGCACATTTTCTATACGAATGCCTCCGGATTTCTTGTACATCCATTCATCTCGTCACAAGTCTGGGGTTGCCCGCTTAGTCTCAATGACGATCATGTAGAAACGGTTTACGTGATTTGAACCTCGGATTTCCATCTTCTCGTGTGTTATTGGCCTGGTACCTATCGATTTTTATCCATCGATTTTAGTTCGCTGTTTTGTCTCCTTGTGTGAAAGCGAGGAGATTCTGTATAATATTATACAATATATTGTAGCGATCCGCGAGACGCTACTGTCGTCACGTGCCATTCAGCGTGTTTATTGAATATTTATATAATTATAGAGATGTAGGAGAGAGAGAGAGTATAATAATATGATATCTACGATCTAGGTCACATATATTATATACGCGCGAATAGATAGTGTTTCTAATAAACGCGTATTCGCGTACTTTATATAAGTATCTAAAGTTGTTTCTGTATTTTTTTTTTTTTTTTGTAAAGTATTCTGTGTGTGTGTGTATAAATGAACTATCGTTACACTGCAGTACACACCGTGGTATATACGGTTATTTTAATTTTATTCAAAGCGAATTTTACAATATTATTATTGTTCTCGCGGTATCCCGCGGAATATGAAATATGCAAACAAAACGAGTAAACGTATTATTATACTTTGCGAGAGACAAAAAAAATGCATATATTTGAATGTTCTTTCACGAGAGAGAAAAAACTTTTACCGAATAAAGCGTTATTGTTGTTATATCCTATTTCTCCCGCCTTCTGTCGCGTATAGTCATATTCGCATAACCTCGGCAACGAGCATATCGTTTTTTTTTTCTTTACAAACATTTATATATATATATATATATATATATACAAATATAAGCTCTATCGTATCGTATATAGCTTCTACGGGTATATTTTAATTTCATAAGCCCTCTGGGCGATCGAAGGCCGTGAACACTGCTGCGTCTGGTCGTATTCTGTAATTACAGTTTGATGACATTCCATTGATTGGCTAATGATGATTGTAAAACTGTCTGGACATTATTTACTATATATATACGTCGGTTTTCTACGAATATATTATATTATGCATTCGGTATTACGTTTATTGATATTTCGCAAACAAACGACAACAGTATTTCAATTTAAGTGTATTGACAATCATTTGCGTACCTTCGTTAAGCATTTGTGCTTGTAGTGGAGGTGTTTTCAGTTCATAAATTAGAGATTATTTTATATAATTTATAGTGATGATTAAAATTACAGTATAAATAATACGGAATCGTCAAATTAAATTAATAAAGAACTTATCGGTTTAGAACGTCCAAATCAGATAGATGTCTCTGCAGTGCTATATTAACATATTATGAGTAGTAATAAAATTTAAACTACATTTAAAATGGCTACGCTTAAAGTGACTGTACCTGGAGTATATTATTATATTTCTTTCTAATATTCTACGAAGTGTAGAATTGCACGATTTATGCAACTTTTACCGCCAAAATGCTCGTTACGAATTCGCGTTATAACGTTTTCCAGGTCTAGTGTTACAACTATGCGGTTACATATTGGTAGATATTTTTTTATGTTTGAATACTTACAGAAGAGTAAATTTAGTATGTAATTTATCGAAATCGAATACATTTAAATCAAAATAAAGTAAATCAATATAAATAAAATCGGTACTTGCAGACCTAAGTAATTTTAAGATGAATTTAATAATGTTATTCGTGGTTGAGACTTCACTTTGTTTAAATGAATATCGTATAAGCCCTCCCCCCACCATATCTCGATACCATAATTAACCGCGTATTGTGCCGATTAAATATATTATATATAATCCTTAGTTGTTTTTTTCCAGTATGGATCTTAAATTACTAAAAACATAAACGTATTTTACGACATAATCGTACAATATAATCTTTATGACTTCCGTTTTAATTGAAAATCAATATACATTCAATAGAATTCTTTTATTCGATATTCGAACAATTAAAATAACCGTTTTTTTTAACACAACTCCGTACGTGTACACATATTTTATGATTATAAATTGTACGGGTATTTTGAATATTAAAAACAGTTTGTTTCGATTTAGGTAAATTTAAAGATTTTAGAATATAATTTTTCTTTTTGGAGAAACAAGAGTATCTTGTGCGAAGTATTTCAGCACCGATATATTAATAGTAAGCAACCCATTGAAATACATAATGAAGAAAATTGGTCCAAGGACGGCGGTTCTCTGTGATGGTGGCGATACCCCATGATTAATAATTTTCATAAGAAGATTTTTATCATTAATTTTCACTATTTGCACTATTACACACACACACACACACACACACACACACACACACACACACACACACACACACACACATGATGTATAGTTAATCGTTTAATTTATACGTCGCGATTTCATTCATTTTAATAATTGCTTTTTTAAATAATGCGTATATATTTTCCTAGTAGTTTTAAAATGTAAAAAAAAAAATATATGTGCTCTCATAATCCCGTCTGGTAAATTTGTTGCCGCGGTTAAATTCAATAACGGTCTTTAAACTTCCGAACAGTATACGCTCTTATATACTATATTATACCTCTAATGTATACGAATACTTTTTGTCCCGCGGCATGCAAACTTTTTTTTTTTTTTTTAAGTAGTTTGATAATGGAGTTTTCCGTAGGTTCCATTATTACACGAAAAAAATTGGAACATATTACCGCGGCTGCCGGATAATATATTATTCCTTTATTCATTGTTTACTTCGGTAGTTTTTTTTTTATATATGTATAACTAAACCGCGTTAAAGCCGTTCTCGATGGATTTTACTATGATTTTTTTTTCTCTCTCTCTCGGCAGGAAACAATTCAATTATATATAATATATAAAATAAAGATACGAACTCGCATTTCGTTATAATTTGCCGAGTTTTAAACAACGCGGAACGTTGAATACGTGACTTGAAAACGTATTTTTCGATTATTATTTTCAACTCGAAAAAGTAAATAAAAATTTAATTTCTAAATAATCAAAGAACTCGCGGTTAGCGGAAAAAAATAAATATATTTTTTTATTATTATCGACAAAGAATGAGAAAAAATTCACGCGAATTACCTACAAAAAAAAATAAAATAAAAATAAAAATATGGCGAGAAAGTGAAAAACTAATGAGAAAAAAAATGAAATATATTCGTATTTCGTCATGTTACAATAACGTAATCGACCGGTTTAACATATATATATATATATATATATAATAACGCTACGCGTATAACAGAAGGTATTATTATTAAAAGGGTGCAGTATAGTACACAAGTGTGTGCGCTAGTCTGACCTCAGTGTCTGTCTCCGACAACCGGTGCTATGACAACACATTATTGTTGCCCACCACTCGCCCTGAAATAATAAAATAAAATATATAATGTGTATACAATTTGTTGCAAATCTATCTTATAAATTATTTTCATTCGTCCGCACAAGAAGTGTTCGTCGATTCTGATATAAGTAGCGTCGACTATTCGTTTTTTAAAATATATTTTGTTATATAAAAATACTCATTTTAATATATAATTCCGCCGCAGTATAATTATTATTTAATTATTTAATCTCAAAAGTCCGTTTTGTGTTTTCGTACGCACGCGAGCAGGCACGCACTCAGGATTTTTTTTTTTGGGGGAGGACTAATTTAAAAAAATTCCTATTTTCCCTCACGCATAAATAAACGACAACCAGTAATTTTTAATAATATATTTTAGATAATATAAAATCATAATCTTAAACAAATTCGAAAAAAAAAAATCACCGTTATATAATTCTAACAAATCAGTATTTCAGAATAATGTATAAGCTTATAAAAAAAAAAAAATTTGGGGAAGGGGGCTACTGTACGCGAGTATTTTTAGACACATAACTTTTCGCTCTCGTCTCGTCGTAGTGTATAGAAACTTGTTATCCACAAAATGCAGGGTCAATATACGCAATTTGATCTCTGTTTTCTACTGAAGAAAGTATCTGATGAAACCCAAAACCGAATAAGGGATGGAATTTTTTTTTTCATCATATTCGGCGGTCGAAACACGCGGTGTCATCGTATCGGTTTTTTTTTTGTCCAGCGGTCCCTTTTTTTCTTTTGCGAGGAACGACGAAGACATTGACAGTGAAATTGTATTTATTTTTTTCCCCGTTCGGATTTTAAAACGCTATATTATGTTACGTGCCGACACACACACACACACACACACACACATTAGATATTGTCATCTGTTCGGACAGAAAATCTAAATGGAAATTTTACCAGAAGGAAACCGGCGCGGCCGCGTTTCAACAGCGTATTCTCACATAATATTATTTTGGTGTTGTAGTGTATTGAAATTCGTAGCGTTTATAATGCTATTATTATTCGTTGTGTTTGAACGGCCAGAGTGAAATATGCGCTCGCGAAGATTTTAATTGCTTATTAAATTGGTTTAAGATTTTATTACGGTGGATGGAAGGGAGCCTTGTGAAGGGTCGTTAAATTGTATAATATACCGAAAAACCGAGCGAAATCGTCGTGTATAATGCGCGTTGTGGGGGGAATTGCAAATTAGCCGAAAATAACGAATTTATTAAGGGTATTATTAAATTTAAATTCTTTCAATTTCCAACACGCCTGTTGACCCTTTCGCCGAGTACGTTTCTGTTAACGTTTTTCTCCCCTCGGAGAAACGCGAATGTCAAAAACGAACTTGCAAATAATGCGAACTCCCCCCACCACCAGAAAAATACTAATTGAAAAGCATAATACTGGTATACGCGATAATAACTAATGTATAGTTTTTTTTTCAGCTGGGTGTGTATTAATACACCCGGCTAAAATGAAACCGACTAAAATCAACACTACTCCCTCGATTTCGATAGAATTCAAAACGAATTATAATACGCGTCTTCTGCTCGGAGCATAATAATATCAGAATAAAGATGGCCACTATAGTGCCACCTAGTGAAGGATTATTGCCGTCCAGTGGTTGGTGGATGTGCCACGCGTATTGTATTATTCTATACGAATAAACGCGCTATAGATAAGAGGAAAAAAAATAAATATCATAAAATATTAATTTTTATGTGAATATGTAAAAAAAAAAAAAAATGGTTTCGAACGATACTAATTTGTAATTATTTTCTATAAAATTAAAATTTAAAAAAAAATTAATTTCTAGGTGTTTTGTTAATTCAATATTTTTTACAGAACAACCCATCACTGTATTTTAAATAATCATTATAATACATTGCAAATTATTCCAAGGGTACTAGACACGAGCACGGGCGAGTGAAAATTTTTTTAAAACATGTCATAAGCTAAAAAGATACCCGGGGATAGGCACGCCTAGCTTAGTCATAGTGCCACCCTGTACGAATTCCTTAAAATATGCTCAGTTTCTGCTCCTCTTTTTTCGTAAAGCGTTTTCTTTTTTCTTTCATTCGGATAAAACCGTTCGCGATGTACTTTGACGATTATACTAGGGGGCTTTTTTTAACAATTATTTCGTACAGATAGTAAAACCTTCGAATAACGTTTTTTTGGGAGGGGGAACTGCGGGGACATATTCTCACTACTTTTTAATATGTTTTTTTTAGTACTGTATTCCGTCGTCCTCGTCCTGTACAACTACGAATGAATTATTATTATTATTATTATTATTATTATTATTATTACGGCAAACACTTGTGCGATCCACGTTTTTCTAAATCGTCGTTGCTTCGCTTTAATATTAATTTTTATTAATACGCAAAGGCTTTACTCCTTTTTTTTACGTGTGAAAATGCTGATTTCAAGAAAGAAAACGTCAAACTGGACGAGGAAAATTATACATTTTGTCCCCGTTCGGCATAAATCGATACGCGTTGACAACAAAATATAATAATAATTGGCGTGTGCGCGCGAACCTAAAAACCAGAAAAGTTATTTTTCCCTAACAAAAAAAGAAACGTTCTTTTATGCTTTTCCAGGGGCGTATTTAGAAATGGGGAGAGAGGGAGGGACACCAAAAAAATTTAAAATGGATTCAATCGCATTTTTATAAAAAAAAAAATTTACGAAGTCAACCGTGTGACGTGTCCAGGGGGGAGGTCCACGGGGATCCCCCGAAATTTTTTCATTCTTATGTTAATACCGCACATACTTACTAACAACCCAACATTTTTTTTTTTTTTAATATAATAATATATTGTTAATAAATAATATTACTTTTCCGTGAAACTTTTCGATAATTTTTCAATCGAAACGTTTTCGTCTCGAATAAAATATTCAAAGTACATTTTTTAAATAACCCCCTCCCAAAAAAAAAAATAAAATAAAATCCTGACTACGTGCCCGGAGTTAACGACAAAAAATAAAGGTGTTTCAAATAATCAAAATTTAATACTGTTGAACTTTCTCAGTATGTATTTTACGTATTAATTTTAATTAATAATTACAAGTTGTATAATTCGTGTTAAATATTGATAAACATTGATTTCGCGTTAGTGAAATATATTAAAACGTAAATTATCATTTAATATATATAATAATTGCAGAGAACGGGAGGAGAGGCACGAGAGCCCCCCTATGTCTCCCCCTTAAATACGCCACTGCTTTTACAATGTGATTCGGCGTGAGTTCTTTTCATCTGTTTTTTTTTTTTTTTTTTTGAAAACGAGTGAAAAAAAAACGATCGCTCGGTTAATTGATACACACGGTCGACGATCGTCGTGAGACATTATATTCGACGGGCGTTTTCCAACGGGGGTCCGCCGTACTCTCGCATCGAACGGGTCGGATTTTATCCGTCCCAGCCTCCTCTCCGCGACGACGACGAATATACATATAACACCGTCATCGCGTCACTTTATTGTGTGTCATATATAATAGCGTCGTTAATTATTATTTTTAAGAATTCGTGGCAAAAAAACTTCGACGAGACATTTAAAAAAAAAAACCGACAAATTTCTTCGTCTCCGTCGTCTGTTAGTAAAAAAAAAACTCGGTTTACACCGCGGTAACGATAACCACAGCAATACCATATAGATAGATAACCACACAAATTTTCATTTTTTTTTTTTATCAACTTACACGTTTAAAAATATAACATATAAATGATTTTAAAGACACCAGTTTTTTTTTTTTGCTTATAAACGGTCGTAATAATCATTCGAAATTCTACGGAAATTTTTTATAATATTCGTGTACTAATAGGCGACGTTTACTTCGAAATATTAATAGTTTTTATTCGTCTACCTATGTATTTTTTTTACTATACGTGTTTTAGTGTCGCGCGAACGTCTTTGCAGACAAAAGTTCCCGTTATACGCATAGGCTTTTTATTAAGTACGAATCGTACTTAATATTTTTTATTTGAATTTGAATTTTTTTTTTTTTTTGACATATATTTGTCTTACGGCTAAATTCTATAAATTTGTGCGACACCGAGAGCGTTACCATGACGTCATGAACCTCACCACCCGGCCAGGTCCTCCCCCCACTTCTATACCGTCGGTGCCAGTTACATTGGAACGGCGATGACAGCGCCATCTATAGACATAGATTATAGATATATAGATATAATATGGATATAGATATGTCTGTAGGTACGAGGAGACGAGGACTAAGCTGTAGGTAACTTTTCGTCACGTGTAAAAAATATATGAGATATATACGTGTACCGATGTATCTGCATGCAGTGTAGATACTCCCGTTTTTATTTAAATTTTTTTTTGAATAAAAATTCTCGCCGTTTTCCCAATCGCTTTTTTTGTCACTCGAACCCCGGTCGCCGAAAGATGTATGTCCCCCGTCGTTGCAGATAACGACGAATAAAACGCGTTATACCGCCGGACTACCACTGTGGTAGCGACCTCTACACGTGCACGGTATTATCCTTCGGGGACGTTCCGCTCGAAAACCCCGTGTCCCAGATATCGCCGCTGGTCGGTACTGCGGGCGCCGCGTTCCTTTTAAAAATCTCTTCCCTACCGTACTGTCGTCGAACAAAAAAAAAACGCGATTTAACTGAAAAAAATGTACTCTCTTAACGAAGATTTTAAAAAGAAATTCGTCTAACCGTCGTAACGTGTGCGTACAGGGACCCGCGGTAAAACGCGTGCAGTATTATATGAAATAAAGACAGGAAACAACGTGCGTGCTCTGTCGGGTGGTTCCTTTTTTTTTTTTTGGCACGGACGGCGGCGGCGGCTTGTTGCCGTTGGCAACGGCGCGCCGCGGCACCGCCGACAATGGTGGGTGGGTGGGGGGCATTGATTTTTTAATTCCTGTGTCGCGCACCCGTTCGGCCCGTCGCCGTCGTCGTCGCCGCCGCCGTCTGCCGCGGCGGTGTCACGTGTTTTTTTACACGGCTGTCGCTGAGTGTGTCATCACGTTGAACTGCTGCACGCGCACGCGCGTTCCTACCGGGGTGCCGTTTATAATATTATATTATCAGCTTATTCTTATCGACTCTCCGTGTGCATGTCTCGCGTATTTCGTTTTAATTACTTTTTCTTTTTTTTATTATTCCCGTCCGTCCGTCTGATTTTCGTCCGCGGTCGCCGCCTCGAAGGATACGGAGAGGATAAGGTAGGCGCGATTCGTGTCTGTCACCGACCCAGACACCAAGTATTGAGTCGCAGAACGGGGAAGGACATTTTTTTTTTTTTCGTTCTCCTTCCGAACAACCTCCGAAAAATAATTTCATTTTCGCGTTTCTTTTTTTTTTTTGTAATAAATTACACGCGTACCTTTTAATTCTCCCCCCCCCCTAATTCCTTAATTAATAAGATTTTTTATTCTTAATCAAAATAATTGACCCGTCGTGTGATACGACTTACCCCGCACCACCGGTAATGCGAGATGCTCGGTGGTCAATATCATTGTTTAGTAGTAGAATCCACTGATGCGTGACACTGCAATTGATGTTATTGTATTATCATATCATATTGGCGTGTTTATTATTGTAGTGGCGCCCGATATCTGTCCGAATTGAATTCAATGGAATATTGTTGTCGCGTCGTCTCGTTTTGCACGCGATAAAAATATATAAATTTATACCCGATAACAACCGAAATGATATTTTTCTGTGTACACTCGTGTATTGTGTGTGTGTGTGTGTGTGTGTACGAAAAATCGATAAACGCAACGGCGAAAGAGGGGTGCGTGACCCTGATCCATTGTACGTCCCCCCACTTCCCCCCTATTGTATTGACCTGGTTAGGGCCGTGTGAAGTGTGCGCGACCGAGGGGAGAGTTACGGCGCACGCTGCTGCCTGTACGGACCGAGACACGGTCTGTGCGTGAGTTGGCGTCTGCACATGAGTCGGCGACGGACGGTCGTTTTTAAACGAACACGTCTCCCCGACGTCATTTTTCTCTCTCCGTCCGTTACAAAACGGCGTGCGCTTCGTACAAGTCCGACTCGTGCCCCTCCCCTCCCCTCCCCCCACCCCACCACTCGTTTTTTGTCTTCTCGTCGTCCGCGCGCGTATAGGCCCGTTATCAGTAACTTTTTCACCACTGATTCCGGCGTTCTCCTGCCGCAGGTGCGTGTTATGGAGGAACGGCTCCAAGCCGAATGGAGCACGCATTTACCGGACCAAGCGGAAAAAGAACAGGCCATTAGCAAGCTGGCCACCCAGGTGGAAGAACAGGTAACACACGCATAATCAAGTCTCTGTACGGTTTTTGTGCCGATTTCTTCCTCTCACCGGTATATCCGTAATATGTACCTATAATATGTTCTCGTTCTTCCGACAGCGTCAGCTGAGACTCCAGGACGCGAAAATGGTCGAAGCCAAAGCGGCTCGCATCAAGGAATGGGTGACCAACAAGCTGCGAGACCTGGAAGCGCAGAACCAGCACCTCAGGGAGCAGAACCACAAGTGCAACCAACAGCTGGAGTTGCTCAGACGGCACATGGCCCAGCTGAGCGCGGACAAGATGGCCGTGAGCGCTTGCGCCGGCACGTCTTCGCCGCGCACCAGCACGTCGTCGTTGCACCGGGCCAACAGCACCGGTTCCACGCAGTAGTAGTAGTAGTAGTAGTAGTAGTAGTAGTAGTAGTAGTGTTTTCTTCCGTTTCTCGGACAATATTCAACGAATGGTCGTCGTGTATTTCTAGCGCTCTGTCCGACAACGAGCCGGTATACGCCCAAGTGGACCGTCACCACAAGACGGCGCGCACGCCCGAACGGTCGCAGCGCACGCACCGCCGGCACATGTCCGCGTGCGTCCAAGTACCGCCCGTCGAGCCCGTCGACGACGGAACGGACGCCGTTCCGGCGCGCGAACAGTTGCAGGTCGACGACGGTCTGACCGGCGGAACCGCCGCGGACGCGGCGCTCAACCGCCGCCGCCGCCGCCGCCGCCATCAGACGTGAGTGATAATATTTGGCGTAGTACATATAATAGTTGTAATAACCGCGTTTTTTTTTTCTTAACGTTTCGCAGCCAAGTCTGTGTGCATCGAGTCGGACATCGCTCACGACTACGCGGAGATTTACACGCCCAGCCGGGAGAAACTGCCGTGGGACAAGACGAACAAACCGCCGACGCCGCCTCTGCACAGGTTTCCCTCGTGGGAATCGCGTATATACCAGGTGGCCAACGAGGGCCTGTCCGCGGTTCCCGCCGCCGCCGGTGTCCCGATCGAGCCGACGACGACCGCCGCCGCCGCCGTGCATCTTCCTACCAGGGTAGTGACGTCACAAGGGTATTGCGATATAAGCGTGCCGGTGTACGCCACCGTGAAAGGGGTAAGCACATAGCTCGCGCGTCCCGTTTCCTCGTTATTATTATTATTATTATTATTTATAAATCGCCCGTTGTTGAAATGTTATAGAGAGCCAGCCAGATCCGGTCCAGTCCGTTCACCGGCGACTCGTCGGACGACTCCAGCGACGGCGAGGGAGAGCACACGACGAACACGGCCAACACGCACAGCATCGCCACCCGGATCACGAACAGCAGCAGCACGGACAACACGGACGCGTCGCTGTCCAGCTCCAGTCCCAGCAAGAGCCACAAGACCGCGTCCACGTTCTCGCCGGTCAAACACAATTCTTCCGGATCGCCGTCGAAAAGTACGTACTCTCTCTCCAATTCGGGTGTTGCGTAAAGCTCAGTCGGAACTCTAAAAATAGCGATTGAAATATTTAAAAGCACAGAAAATGCGTTAAAAATTGATTTAAACGCGTTAATCGCTAATAAAAAACCACACACACGCGCGCGTTATTTGTCGTGATAATTTTATTCTTCTGAACGATTAATTATTTCGGTATCGCGCGGGATTTCGTTTTATAATATTTGCTCGCGATTTATCGTTTTACGCACAAAGAAATCGAATACTTTTACAAGGTGTTTTACACGCATCATATCGTTAAATCAAATTTAATAAATCTACAATTACGAGTTAAAACAACCGAATTCAGCCGATAAGCACACACTATCGTAAAAACATTTTTTAAAAAAAAGCGAAATAAAATCTCGCGCTTTCTATGTGGTACGAATCAAAGTATATCCCCTTCATAATAAAAAAGAAATTCAAACAAATGCTGACGACGTCCCCACCGCTCATTTCAGTGGCGTAATTACGGGGTGCCTCGTAAATACGATTTACAAAAATTTTGAATTTTCTTTTGAAATTCACGCCATGTTAAGATATTAGAGACTATAAAGTATAAAAAACGAAAAATAAATAAAATATTTTTTTTCTTCTTCTTCTCGTATCGGCCAGCGTTTTCTTATCAGATTCCTTTCTTTTCCCGCAATAGTCAATGATTCCTGTCATTTCGTCCGTGACTTCTCTTAGTCCAATGATATCTTTTATTTCGCACATCTGCTAGGTATCAATATACATTCAAACAAATTGCTTAGTGTTTGTATCTCTCCACATTCGCATTTCGCATCGTCTGTATCATTCCCCATCTTTATAAGTTGTCTTTAGTCCTTACCACTTGTGTCCTCAGGCGATTGAGAGTTTTCCACATTGTCCATACTCCATGGTAGGTTATGTCCCGCTAGTAAAAGTTCTGTGGGTGCTCCCCAGTGTGTGAGTGCTTTCTCTTTTGTACGTTCCTTCCATTGTTCAATCCGACTTACCAAAGCGTTTCCCCTTAGTGGTGATGTCGTTTTCATGAAGTAGTTTCTTGATTTTAGCCTACTATGGGTTGGATTTACTCCATACATTACATGCTTGTCGTCATTTATTTGTTTTTCCCTTTCTATTTTTTCGCTATTCCGCTTAAGATTTGTACTTTATCTATGGGGGTTGGTTTTAAGCATCCTGTTATTAATCTTATCGTGTCGTTTAATGCTGTATCGACTTTCTTCGTGTGGGACGACTGTCGCCACACTGGACACGCGTATTCCCCAAATGAGTAGCACAAGGCAAGACTAGATATACTTTTTTTTATTTAAAGGCTTTGCCTTGTCGCTGTGCAACCATTCTTCTCTTTTTTTCTGCTAATCTTTTCATTGCTTCTGAACTCGGTAGAGATTATATTTCCAAGATTCGTGTCTCTCGGTTTTCCCCTTTTCCCATTTGTCTTTCCCTCCATAATATTTATTATAAACGTGTTGCGTCTCATAACGTGCCCAAAAAAACTCGATTTTTTTTCTTGTCTCTATCATTTCGATAATTTGCCTTGGCCCCTGCACTGTGTTTAACGTTTCGTTGTTGGATTTCTTTTCCGTCCAACTTATCTTCATCATTTTACGTCATGTCCGCATCTATCATATATCATACAATTATAGTTACTTGAAAACTGTTTATTAATGCGATGTGCGAGAATAGAACTTAAAAAAAAAAAATGAATCGACGAGTTTTGATGTGGCAGCGTTAGATAGGTATACCAAAACTCGATACACTGCCCCGAGTGTCACGCCGCCACTGATTGACTCCTCTAGCGGGGTCGGTGGCCGTGTGTTTTTTTTGTCGTCGAGTAAAACGTGTTCTCGTCCGCGCGTGTAGACACTTCCATGGAATCCGGAATATCGGACGACTACGCGATTCCGCCGGACGCGATGTCGTGCGGCGAAGACTCGACGGAATGGTCGTCGCTGGTGCTGAGGTTGAACCTGAACGGCGCGGCCGTTGTCGCGGACAGTCCCAGCCGGTGCGCCAAAACGGGCGTGCTCGATAAATCCGGACATTTGGCGAAGCTCGGCGGAAAACTGAAAACGTGGAGACGGCGATTCTTCGTGCTGAGCAACGGCAAACTCCGTTATTGGAAAACTCAGGTGAATATAATGATAATGAAGCTGGTGTAATAATGAAATAGAATGACTTAAAAAAAAAATCTTTAAATTAAATTACCTTATTATACTGATCCGTGAGGTCTTATGAAATTAATAAGAACACTTATATATATATATATATATATATTAAAAATTTTTTTTTTTACCTATACCGTATCGATTGTTATGATTGTTATGATTGTTATGATAGAACGACGTAGCGCGCAAACCGCAACGAGAAATCACAATCGACGATCTGTGCCGCATAACCCGAGCCGACGGTGCTGCTACTTTCGAAATATCGACGAGTAAGAAAACGTTTTACCTAACGGCCGATTCCATAGCTGCCATGGAGGATTGGGTTAAAGTCTTACAAGTAATTATTATTAATATTAGTCTCTTTAAACGACAATTATCGATCCGCCGTCGTGTGCTTTTGTAGAACGTTCAAAGGCACAACGCTACCAAGCTGCTACTGAGCAACGAAAACAATAAACCCACCATTCAGGGATGGTTGACCAAAGTGAGAAACGGCCATGCCAAACGGTGTTGGTGCGTACTCGTCGGAAAGACTTTTTTGTATTTTAAATCGTCCACGGATACGGTAAGTAGTTGTTGTTGTTGTTTTCTTAATTTTGCGTATATATATATATATTTTTTTTTTCACTTAACGTTTCAGAGTGCATTTGGACAAATAAACATGCGAGATTGCCGTGTGGAAACCGTTGACCACGTTTCAGATTCGGATAGCGAAGAACGAGATTCAAACCAACCGCCGACAATAGCTTTGCACCCGTCGCTTCAAGGTCCTCCTACTTATTTGCTGATGTCTTCTAAACAAGAAAAGGTTTCGTATTATAATACTATTTGTGTTTGTTTTTCGTCTACCAAACCATTGTCGTCCAAATTATTTTATAATACGTAACATTCTTGTAGGATTCTTGGCTGTACCATCTCACTGTAGTTTCGGGAAGCGGTTCACAATCCGGGTCGCAGTTCGAACAGCTCATACAAAAACTAATGGAAGCGTCGGGAGATCCGAGTAAATTTCAATTACACATTTTTTTCTTTTCTTTGGCCCCGAGGTTTCGATTTCACGTGCAATTCACATTTCAGATTGTGTGTTGTGGAAACATCCAACTCTTTTGCACTCCAAGGAAGCGATTACTTCGCCACTGACAACTTTGTCCGTCGAATCGTTGCAATACGAAGCCATTAAATTATTCAAAGTACGTAGAAAACAAGAGTTGCTGACGAAAATCCTGATCATTGATTTTACTTTGTTGTTTTTAGAGTTGTCAGTTGTTCATGTCGGTGGCCATTGAAAATGCCGGTATCGATTATCATGTGGTGTTAGCTCAAAACGCTTTGCAGTTGTGTTTGGACAACTGGGAACTGCAAGCCGAACTACTGTGTACCCTAGTCAAACAGACGTCCAGGCACGCGTCTCACAAACATGGCGTCCAGGTATTCTCCAAACTGCGGCATCGTGTAAGTTCCCCTTCCCATTGCTTTTTTTTCGGAATTAAAAAAACAGTCATACGATTATATAAATACAAAAAAAAATTATAAGCCGAGTACTTAAATCGGCTTTTTCATTTGTTTACGAAAACTAATCGATCGAGTTTGATGATTTTAATAATAATAATATACATTTTATCGATCAAAACGTCTTCGTCCGTTGACTGTTTTTTTAACGACTAGCTTTTATCGCAATTATTAGTTATTTAACTTTTTTTTTCTAACTAATCTGTACAATGTCTATGTGTGTTATGTATTTTTTTTAATGATGGCTACTGTAGATAATATTGCGTAGTATTACCCCTAAGGATAAAACATATTTTCAACAGTTATAATTTTAAAGAACTTGACTAATGTGTCTTTGAATTACATTTTAAAACATTTTTTTATAGCCTGATCGACCAAAGAGTAGATGTATACAGCGTTTTTTTTTTTTTTAATTTTGATTTCATACCACCAATGCGCAATAAATTCTGCAGTCAGCCATCCTTATTATCAAACGAAAAAACATTGCATACGCGGTGTCCACTCATAAAATTATTACTACTCGTTCCTGATATTTCCACCGCAGGGTTTTGAAACTGGTTTCTTTTGGCGTTTATTATTGCTTATTCTGTAGTTAAACAAGTAATAAAAAAATTGTAAAACGTAAAAGAATTTGAATGTATAACGTATAATATGAACTGCTAATATAATAAATGAACGACATTTTTTTTTTTTTGTTTTTTTTTTCAACGTGATGTCGCACATTTGACACGTAGCCTGTAAGATTTTTTATAAATTTAAATTAAATAATTGTTTGTAAACGGTTTACTATTCAATAATTGATACAGCATTTACGTATTTCTCATTACACGATTTCAACCCGTTTCAAAGTCTTTAACGTTTCTGATCGTAAAGCGTTATATTTATTAATAATATTTGTCTTAAAATGTATTTTGTATTTTGGTGTTTTTATTTTGCTGGATTTAACGATTTATTTGCGACTCCCTGGTTTATTAATATTGTGCATGTCATTGCATGATTTCGAAACATAGTCCATTACATGACTATAAATCGTGAAAACAGACTTAAACGAAGCTGCGGTTTGTGAGATTGTCTCCCTAATGAGGAGGGGGAAGGGGATTATATTATGTTACGGGAAACAAACACGAATTGAGTGGTTTAGGCATTTAGGCACCGCGTTTCCACTGTTTTTTCAGCAACTTTTATTGTGCGCTACACAGTCGCTGTTCACGTGCGATGCCGCCTTGGCTTCGTCGCCCACCATCAGTACGACTCAGTCGGTAGTGCCTGGATCGCCAAATCATAGCATGACTGCTCCGTCCAGTCCAGCCACCTCGTCTTTATTAGACCATTGCAAAGCCAACCCACCCACATACGTTTTTGTCCAGGGCTGGCAATTATTAGCGCTGGCCGTGTCTCTCTTCGTACCGAAAAACACCAAACTTCTTTGGTTCCTCAAACTGCACTTAAAACGCAATATAGACAACAAGTATGCGACTGATAAACACAGTGATGTAAAGAAAAATTTCGAAAAACAATTTTCTATTTCTTTAGGACTGAATGTGGAAAGTATGCTGCATACTGTGAACGTGCGCTAGAACGAACCATATTAAATGGCACACGAGAAGTGAAACCATCCAGAATGGAAGTACTGTCAATCCTGTTGAAAAATCCTTATCACCATTCGTTGCCACATTCTATACCTGTTCATATGCTCAACGGGACTTATCAAGTACGAAAATGTTGTCTACAGTTTCAAACACATTCTCAACACCGATTTAACATTTTAAACGTGGCACAATTATTAGTCGCATCATTTAATTTTATTTATTGTGTGTTTTCACAGGTCATTGGTTTCGATGGGTCGACAACTATTGAAGAGTTTTTATGTACGCTCAATCAAGAAATTGGATGCAGAGATAGTCAGCAATCAGGTTTCACCTTGTTCAGCGACGATCCTATTGAAAAAGACTTGGAACACTTTATCGAGTCCCAAGCCAAGGTGAGATCGAATTGTGACTTATTACGTGAAAAATAAATAATAAAACTGTACAATATGATTTTATAGTTGTGCGATGTAATATCCAAATGGGAGACCGCACTGCGCGAAAAAGGCTCTGGCAAATTTGAAAACACTCGAGTCATACGACTGATTTTCAAGAATAGACTGTACTTCAAGTCGTTGGTCAAAAAGGAGTCTGATCGCGAGAAATTATTGCTCTGCTATCAAATAAATCAACAGGTTGTTCAAGGACGATTTCCTCTTACTAAAGAACTTGCGTTAGAGTTGTCCGCTCTAATGGCTCAGGTATGATGTGACATTTTACTATTCTTGCAATGTTCTTCTATCGACGATACTTAAATATTGCCGTGTTCGATTCTAGATTGATTTTGGTGAATTTTACTGTGATAAAAACCGCGGTAGCGGCGGTACCACTAAGGAGTTGCAAGTACTCCAAGCACTTGACAAATTTTATCCATTACGATATCGCGACGGCGCTTCCCAAGAAACAATCAAGTATGCAAAATAAAATACGATAAAACTTAATAGATTTTAAATAATATATTCTGTTTAAACGAAAACTAATTATATGTTGTCACGTTTACAGACACCTTCAAGCAGGTCTCCAAGAGAAATGGATGTCTCTGAAGGGACGAAGTTTAGTCGATTGTGTTCGAATATATTTGACTTGTACCAGAAAATGGCCATATTTTGGGTGCACTCTTTTCCAAGCCAAAGTGAGTGTTATAATGACGTGCATGACTTCAGTGAATAGTGAGTTCTAAAGTTTACGTTTTTTTTTTCGATTAGATGAAACATGGTGAAAATACGGTACTGCCAGGCACTATCGTTTGGTTGGCTGTATCCGAAGACAGCATCAGTTTATTGGAACTGCGCTCGATGCAACTAATCGAAACGTACATGTTCGGACAAGTACTGACGTTTGGTGGTTGTCAGGACGATTTTATGTTGGTCATAGCATCCGATTCCGCGATCATAGAATCCCATAAACTTTTGTTTTCTCTAAGCAAACCAAAGGTGAAAAATAATATAAACATTACGTCCTCTAATATAACTTTTATTCATTTCGTAATGATGATGACAGATCCTTGAAATAACGCTGTTGATTGCTGACTACATGAACGCGTTAGCTCAGAACAACGTGCCGTTGGGTGGTTCATTAAGTCGCAACATGCAGCCCGACATTTTGAAAGCCACGCCGGATCATCATCAATTGCATAGAAACGAATCACAAAATAAGAAACGCTTTGACTCATGACAATAAACGTCTACGTAATAATTGAATTATTATTGTGCCACAATATTATCGTTGTATAATAATGCGCTCGCACTTCGGCCATACAATATTAATATCTAGTGAAGTATGTCATTTCACTGTTTATGGTTTTAATTTAATAATGCTAATATTATAATTATAATAAACTATTTTTTTTTTTTTGTATTTTTTTTTATTTTTTAAACATATACTTTAATTTGGTCTGGTCTTACAGTCTTGTCATCAACTTTTTTTTTTTTACAAAGACTTAGTGATTACTTGTTGAGCAATGCGTACACGCAAAAAGACTAGTAACTTTAGGTGTTATAATATTGTGTAAATTTAGCCTAAATAATTTGTTACCAAGTGGTTGTATGAAATCCAATTATTATTGTTTAAAAATAATAATAATAATGATAATATTGTATAGTCTCGAAGAGATACTGTGTGTGTGGCCATTAATAACAATAACCGACTGCCAATATATATTAGTAAGGTTCGCTCCCAATTTAGTCTGTACATTCATTATTAAACACTATTTTTTCTGTAACATTCATTTACAATTCATTTGTTACAATTCGAATTTATAGAAATTGGAGTCTGATAAGAAATGTGTTCATTTTTTTTTTCCATTTTGGACACCTTCATTTAAAATATTTTATTGTTTTCATTTATCTTATTTTTATTTATTTAATTTTTTTATTCGCCGAATTTTTTTATAATTTTAAACTATCTATTGATATTTATGTGTACATATCCACCAAAGAACATTGTACGTAATTATTGTTTTTTTTTTCTGTGATTTTTATTGAAAAATAAATTTTTGTTTTATTTTTTGTGCTTAACAGACTTAACATCACATTTTTAATCCAATAAACGAAAGAAGA